>JAHWFP010008469.1:0-16908 GCA_023313725.1 Lithobius niger | reverse complement strand
TTTTTTTTTAAATCGGGGAAAAGACAAGGAAATTTGAAAAAATGCATTTATGTCTGATCTGCAAGTTCCATTCAATTAGCAGCTCTGAAATGGCTAGTGGCAAATATTTTAATTTGTGCTTTAATAATCTTCAAGTATTTTAGATATTTCTTCAAAAAACCAAATCTGATGCTGGTACCAATATCGGTGATGAAAATGTGTGTAGTCCCATCTGGACTAGTCTCTAAACGGCTATTTTCTAGGATGTTGGATTATTTCCGTGCAAACATTAAGACAAACACTGCCTGTTTTCCTAACTAAATATCTCGTAAACACCTGGAAATTGCGATGGGATGCACCTGGAAAACCTGGAAATGTCAGGGAAATTCTGAATTAAAAAATTGTCTGAACCCTGTAATAAAGACCATAACGCAGATTAACTTACGCTAGTGTATTTCAAACTGGTATTTCAAACTGTATTTCAACTAGTTGTATCAGGGTTGTGGAGTTCCGTTCCACTTATAATTTAAAGTTTTATAACACTAAATACCATTCCAGTTTTACTTCTTCTTAAACACTATCAAGAATTACCAAAAGAGGAACAGGCAAGGTTTCTCTGCTTTTGGGTACCAGATTGCCAACATACAATTCCATAGAACCTAGTCTATAAAGTCTTCTCCTTCGGCTGAGTTGTAGTATAGGTTAGCCGACAAGTAGTTTCTCCTTTCTTGGCCTGGTGAGTGCGTTTGGCCCAGATGCAACATCCTCCTTGGTTTATACTATAGAGCAGTGTCGCAGTGACATTTGCTGCCATATTGGCACCAGTATGGGTTTTGGAGGGCATAACTACAAGGTGCACTACATAAAAATGGAGGGAAAACAACGGAAGAGAGGATTTCTTAGGCTTAAAATAGCGTTGTTTTCTCCAACAACAAAAATCGCGCGTTTTACGTCTATGAAATCACTCTTCACAGCATCGGCTTCCGTATGACGTTATTCTGTTTCTCTCTGCAGTGCCCCTTGCAGCTAACCCATTGAGGCTCCAGCATATAGTTATATACAATAATACTACGACGTGTCACTGCTCTATACAGCGTACATTATATCATGGCTAAAAAATAACCATGAGGTAATGTCTAAAACTAGGGATGAGGTTACCGTTCTAAGAAAACCCAGAGTACGACTGCACACCTGTGCCCTACGTACGGTTCGTTGGCAGTCTATACCACACGCCATGGCTGTTTGCTGTGACGTGCATATCACGTGACTGGGCTAGTCCAATCAGACGGCCAAACAGCCGTTGTTCTCGTTCGTCTTTGGCTAACTCATGGTGACGTCACGGCAAACAGCCATTACGCATGGTTTAGAATACAGACAGGCGATGTACTGCCTCCAAGACCCCTTGCTTTAGGTGTAGGACACGCAGCGGCCTTGCTGGCGTTGGCGTAGTCTGGTCCCTTTCCGAGGAACTGTCATCCTTCTATTTCTATCTTTATCCCTTCTATTGCTTTGCGGTTGCGTGCTGTGCAATCCAGTCCTGCTTGGTCCATGGTTTTTGGGCCAGACTTGCGAGTCGGTAGACGCAGTGTGGGTAAGGGTGATTTCCGCGATAGGCTCCAGCAGTCCTGTCAGGAAATAGCCTTTGAAATACCCTGCGTCTTGAGGCTTGGTGGGATGCCAGTGGCCCCTTGGCTTGTCCCAGGTGGCATTTTCATTTTCGCTCTGGCGTCCCTCCCGAAGGGTTCCACTCTACCAGCAAGGTACTTGCAAGAGTTCCGGCGGCTGTGTTCTCAGTACGCCGGTTATCAGCGGCTGTTTACTGATGGGTCGAAGTCAGACGTTGACGTGGCGTGTGCTTGTGTGTGTAAGGGAGTCACAGTTGCCCATCGCCTTCCATCAGGCTATTCTGTGTTTTCTGCAGAGCTTTTGGCTCTCGGTTTGGCAGTGGAATGGATCCTTGACATTCAGGGCACGCATTTAATTGTCTTTAGCGATTCCATGAGTGCCCTGGAGTCCTTGGCGAATTACAATCCTCGGAACCCCTTGACACAACGTGTCCAAGCTTTGCTTTCCCGCTTGCCTGGCCGGCGGAAAACCGTGCTTTTCTGCTGGATCCCGGGCCATGTTGGGATAGGTGGAAATGAGCAAGCGGATTCTGCAGCGAAAGGGGCCGTTTCTGGCCCGCTCCGGAGGGATCTCGGCCTTGTTCCCTCAGACGCCTTTCCAACTCTGCGTCTGACGTTACATGCTTTTTGGCAAGCCTTGTGGGACAGTCAAGTCGGTAAAAAGTTGCGTGCTATTAAAAGCACTGTTGAGGAATGGCACTCGGCGTGTCGCCGCAGTCGCCGTGAGGAGGTGGTGTTGGCCCGTTTGCGCGTTGGTCACACTCGACTTACTCACTGTTTCCTTTTGCGGGGGCTTGACCCTCCTGAATGGTCTTGGTGTCGACAGCCACTTACGGTCCGGCACTTCCTTGTTGATTGTCACCATCTTGATGGTGTTCGTCGTCGTTTCCATCTTCCGCATGACATTGCGCGTCAATTGGGTGATAAGTCTGTCCTCCTGTCCGGTGTTTTTCAATTTTTGCAGGAGGTACAGATGTATGACAAGATTTAGATTAGGGGTTTGAATAACATCTCTGTAATGTGTGGTGCAGTGGCAACCCGGACCACTGCACTGTGACTGAGGTTGGCGCTAATGACCAAGTTGTCCACGCGCCATTAAGTCTCAATCCCCCCCTCCCCTTAACCGAAGGCGACTGGCTGTTTGTTACAGCGGATCTCATTACCAGTACCAGGCTATTTGAGAGAGTGGTTAGGTGTGAAGTATTTGTTCAACAGCGCCGCTACAGAATAACAGCTACACAGCTAACAGCCAGGCCGTGTCAGTCTGCATGGCTCAGCGGTAGGACCTCTGCCTTTGATTTCAAATGTTGAGGGTTCGATTCCCCGCTCAGGCAGTCTTGACATATAAGTCCAAAACGCAACGTAAATGGGGTTTGCATCCGTATTTAGTTCACGGCAGTAGCCACTACAGCTATCTGGCAGCAAACTGAACGGTACACCAAACTACAGCAAATGTTCTACAGCTTTTGTAGCTTTGACGCACTCCCAGCCGAAGCCTTGGCTCCAGAAATAGAGAGGGACGGACAGTTTTGCCAGTTAATTCCAATCGGAAATTTCTACGATCTTCTACAGCTATGTGACACCAGTAAGGGTGGCCGGACACCAAAATCGACAAAACGTCGCACGATAGGACATTTTGTCGAAACCTGTCTCAGCATCCTGCAGCAGACGTCACCAAAACCAGAGGAATTAGCTGAGCGCCACTCACTAGATGCGACGTTGTCGCGAGACGTCTTTAGGCGTCTTTAGACGTCTCACGGCAACAAAACGAAGCTCCTTCTAGTTTCGTGTGACGGGGTCTCTCCACCAGATGCGACGTCTCGCGACGTTTCGTCTTGCAACGACTTTTTGTCGACTTTGGTGTGCTGCATACCAAATTGGACAAATGTATCGCGACGAAACGTTCCGAGATAAAACGTCGCATCTGGTGGAGAGACCCCACCAGACATAACTAGAAGGAGCCTCGTTTTGTTGCCGTGAGACGCCTAAATTCGACTAAATACGTCCCGTGACAGTGTCTCATCCGGTGTTTGGCGCTCGACTCATTGCAGTGGTTTTGGACACGTCTGTAGCACGTTGAGACAGGTTACGACAAAATGTTTGGTCGTGCGACTAAGCGTCTAATTTGGAGTGCGGCGCGACCCTAAGAATACATTTGGCTGTGGCTGTGTGGTATCTGAGCAGAACCAGATTTCATTAGTTCTATTGTGCGCGCAGCGTATCTTGAGTCCTGCAGGTATTTTATGAGCGGCTACAGCTTCCTGGAAAGAGCGGCTATAATCGACGGCCGCCATTGTTTTTATAACCATCTAGGATATCAACAAGGTGCTCTGCTATCGAAAACATACAATCTATTATCTGTATTCGTTCCGGGGCGAACTCAAGATAGGCCATGGACACTTTACATCGTATTTTCATGAAGTGAAGGGAAAAAAATGTAAATTATACCAAGCAAAAGCACTGGTAAAAGTTAAAGCATAGAAAAAAAAATTTTACCAATCCCCACCCATCCCAACTGCAGTGGCATTGACGTCGCGTCTGCTTCCCACTTGATCGCCGAATCTATCACGCGAGTTATTGATCAGTTTCCATCAATCTTTTTTGTTCTTGTTATCGTGTGATCGTCGATTATTTCTTTCCTAACCTGAGATGAATCTGAAAATCGACCATGTTTTAAGTGTCACTTGTTATTCTCTGAAAAAAAAAAAAAGAACATTTCTTCACTCCTACGTTGCATTTTTCGTGGAAAAGAAAAAAAAAATCAGACCTGGTAAGCAGTAGCACGTCAGTAAAACTCGATCTATACCCCAAAACAAAACTTCTTAAAGATTTCCGCTAAGCTTTTCGGCCGTGTGAAGTCGTGATATCAAACACCAAGCTCTTTCGCCAAGCTAATCCCCCGATTATATAATAGTTCGAAAGTTAAATGAAATGTATGAAAATGTCTTACTGCGCAATTTTCAGTTATTTAATTTAACGTTTAAGTCTTAGTCGGTGGGATTAGCTTGGCGTTTGATATCACGACTTCGCACGGCCGAAAGGCTTGGCGAGGAACCTAAACAAGTTTTGTTTTGGGGTAGATGTCAGATCTTTTTTATCCCAATTGATGGGGATCATTTGTTTGTTGTTTTTTTTTTGTTTTTTTTTTTTTACCAATTATGAGATGGAAACAACAGTTTAGTTTTCTGGTCTATTACTTTTTTTTTTCTTGTTGTCTTTCGTTACATTTCGAGGGCAGCAGTCACCTTTTTTCATACGATTAGTATTTCTAAGCCTTGAAAACGAAGATTTTTGCTGTTAACAAACTTTCAAGAGCTTTTGCAGACGTTATCGGCGCTCAGCCTCAGTTAGTTAGGTTTAAGTGTCTGAGACGGAAGGGTCGACGAATTAAGGCCCTTAAGTTTTATTTGCCGTTTTAATTAATGAAGCCAAGCTCACTTGTCAATCTCATTAGGCGTTAATGTACCGTTTACGCTGCAGCGACGGTTAACTTTTAAGTGCCTCAAGAAAACAGGTGTCATTAGTAGTTATTTTCTGGAACCGAAATAAAACTGCGCTGCAACACATGCTTTTATTTTTTCTCTTACGTGGATGGAGAAAAAGGATGCTAGGAAAAAAAAACTCAAGGTTATCTTTGTACAAAATTAATTGGGTTTCTGTTTTAGATGAGTTTAGGTGAACATGAAGCTGTATTTCGCTGCGTATTCTTTAATGAGAAAAAAGCACAATATTACAAATTTAGCTTCCCTGTCAACAAGGGATCGGTCATTATTTATCGCCCGGGGAGGGGGGAGGCAGGAGAAAATGGGGGTTCATGAATTGTTCGAGCCTTTCGAGGGGGAAAAATGAATTTTTCAGTTCCCGTCTAGAGGGGGGGGGGGGGGGGGTCACATAAAAAACACTGGTCAAACTGAATGAAAAAGTCACTTTTGGACCTCAAATAATGACCGATCCCTAAGTTCCCCTCAGTGGATGTCAGCCAGTATATGAGACTACAACGACCTATAACAGCCTACTTCAGTGCATTTGGGATCTCATTTGTAGCTCATTCTGGAAATTTATTCGGTTGGTAATGGAATCCCTATACCTCCTCAAAAACATTTAGTGAGTTCAAAAATAATCCGGTGCTTTTAGACGAGTTTTGCAACAGATGACTTAGCTCTAAGAAATTTATTTAAAAAAATAAGCTGAAATGGGCAGCTGGGTGCGAGGTTGTCATAAATCATTGACACACAAGTGACAGAAACACGCTAGTGCAACAGCGAAAATTCATTTAGATGACGCGACCGGGACTAGAACCAACGAAGTCCGCTTCACAACTCAGATGGTTCTACTGTCTGAGCCATCTCCAATTCATAATAAAGACTTTCCTGAGACTGTGCAGCCTTTATAGCTAGGTTCGCGAATCTTTATTATAGACCTGGAGAGATGGCTCAGATGGTATGGACCGATCCCCGAATTTGTCCTGCATTGGTTAGCCTACGTAATGCATCAAGTGTAGGACATCCGTGAATTTAGGTAATTACAGTATTTGAAATGGAGGCCTGGACAAAATTTAAACTGGGCCATCCCCTCCCCAACACATCGCAACAAACAAATCATGCAAATGAACTCAGAACCAAGATACTGTTTTTTTAATTCTGATTTATTTATGGCAAGTTGAATGAATCGAGGAGAGTCATTCAAATAAGAATACTGTACCAGTTCTAGCTTCACTAGGCCTGCATTATTGTCTTTTATTTTAATGTTGGGAGCGTCATGATTTCGATACTAATTTACTAATGAGCCTTAGTAGCCATTTTGCAAAGTAGGCAACTTAAAATGATGGTGTTTTCGCTCAGTTAGTCGAGTTGTTGGCCGCAGTGCTTCCACTTACCTGGAAATGTTTCCTTTTTTAGGGGAAATGTGCTCTGTAACAGGCTATTTACGTATAGCAGGGCGCAACGCGAGTCATCACTCGTGGTGCACCTTGCAGTTACATGAGCTGCTTGTGTGCTCTGCCGACTTCCGTCCAACAACGGAAGTTGGCCGGACGCCAACAGCCGGGATGCAAGCCAGCCCCACTGCTCAACCAGTTGGAACCATATCGCACCTGTTAGCCGGTCACGTGACGTAAAGCCTCAGGCAAACTTCTATTGTTCGCCAGCATATAAAAGAACGCTGGAGGACCACTGAAGGCCAGTTAGTGATGGAGAGGCAACTCGAAAGGTTGCGCTCTCTGACTCTCCCTAGGACTGAACAGGGCTTCTAAACCTGCTTCAGTGCCTAATATATGTGATACTCTGTGTACAGTCCCCTAGCTGTACAGTAACGAATGAATTGGAATTGAGTTTTTGAAATTGAAACCTCTCGTCCATTACCTGAGTAGTTACAGTTCTTCAAAGGAAAAAAAGTTAAAAAAAGAAAAAATGGGAAAATCCGTGTCTTATTTGAAACTTGCAATTTCCTCTAGTGACTCACGATCTTCTTTCCATCCAAACCTACCATTTCGAAACTTCTACTCCAACTAACGCATGTTAACATTTTAAACCCTTACCCAACCCCAATTTAGAATTTGGTTAGTGTTTATTTTTCGTCTGTTGCTGGTGTATTAAGGCTAGAATCCCGAAAATTGTGGGAGTACTAATTTTTACAGGCCCAGCCATATACATCACTTCTCGCAGGAACGGCAGGGGCACCAGTGCTAATAAAATGTAATCGTTTGAATTTTATTTTCAATTTGTTCCCGTGCCATTAAATTGGGCTCATAATTTTTTTTTTAATTAGGAAATGCGAAAAAAAAAATTAATAGCGCCGCTCACAGAGGTGGCACGGACATGGGGATAGGCTTGAAATGCGCGTAGTGTGTATGAAAGGAAATTAAATAAGAGAAGTAAAACGGAATATTTTTTGGCACAGGGGGTAAAAAAAGGGAAATTGTGTCCCTACTAAACCGAATGAATCCCACTCCGCCAAATTTGGTGAATCGCATCTGCCCACTACATCCAATGCTACCAACTACAATAATATGATTCTATCCAACATGCTCCTGCGGATCCCTTTATTATTGGCTATTCTCATGTCCAATATCTTCGTGCCCAACATGGACTTAGTCGAAATTTTCTAAGGAGGACTTTTCCAGGAACTCGTATTGATCTTGTGACGCCAAATCCCACAGATTTTGAAGTCGAACCATCCCATTTCAGAATAATAATAATAATATCTATACTTTGTTCCACATTATGCTTTCAGAAAACTGACTGTATGACGCCACGTTGTCTTCCACTACGAGTGCAAAAAATCCGTAAACATCCCATTCATAAACTCTACCAATAACTTTGTTGAGTCTACAAGTGTGATATCCACATGTTTTTGCACTCTTAGTCTAAGGAAATGAGTCGTGATCCAGTCAGTTTTCTGAAAACATAATGTGGAACAAACTATAGTTTGTGACTTTAATGCAACAGGATGTGGAAGGATCACGGAGGATCACTGACATCAAGCCTACTAAGCTACAGGAATGTAATTACACTCTAACATGCCTTAGGAGCAATGGTTTGCAGTTGCATAGCCTCAACTTAAATACAGCGAGAGACGGCACCGTCACCATATCCCTCGGAAGCGAGTTCCAAACGTTCACCACACGCAATGAAAAAAAAATTCTTTCTACAGTCTTGAGTGAACCTCGGTGCGACCAGTTTCATTGGGTGGCCCCTGGTTACACTATCTGAGTGGAGAGAAAAAAAAAACCACCAGGTCACTCTCCAATCTACGCAGCTCAAGGAAACCAGCTCTCAGGACCTTCAGTCTTTCAGAATAGCTATACCGTGATAGATCCGGCATTTTTTTTTACTGTACGAATACTGCACCAATTCTACCAGATCAATATCCCTAATAAAATTCGGAGACCAGACTAGAGACGCATATTCCAAGATGGTTCTGACAAAAGCACAGAAGACTACATATTAGTCCTTTGAAGTGATTCTGTGCGTTGGCTCCAACATGTAAATCTGGACACACACCTCAAGGCATTACACTCGGACTCGTCAGCCGGTATCTTTTGTCCGTCATGTATTACCGAATATACCAGTAAGCATTATTGCTTTAATTCTTCGGTGGCAAAGACGATCTTGTATTTCAACGGCAATTTATAAACCAAATGTTCCCAGTCTCAACCATAGGGTTAGGCATGATTTTTGCCCCCCACTCATGTCCACTCTTCACGCACGCAGTAACGAGCAGAGACGCTTATCACCTCAACCTTCCACACACGCATCAATCCGGCTTCCCACTCGATTCCGTTCGACTCTAGTTCGACTGTCATTGCTGCCGACCACCATTATTAAAGGTCCCCTTTTGACCGTCATGTTACTTGTTATTTCATGCCGCACATCCGCCGAACTGGAAGGTGCTTTCATTAGCTTCTTCGCCCACGGACTCCGAGTGATTCTATCTTGTCCATCACAAAAACCTTTCTACACTGTCCCTTCAATAGTTAGGCAGGTACTACATCTGCACTTAGGCAGAGCTCGTGATACTGGACAGCGGGACGTAACAATGGGGAGATAACGTCCTTAAAACGCTTTTGACAAAGGAAAACAAATGCTCTCTCTAGCGCAATAACCTTTCCTACAGAAATCGCCCAGAAATTAGTTTTTTTTGAGGGGGGATGGGGAAGGGGGCGGACGGAGGCAAAGGAAATTGGAATTCAAAATACGGTCCGAGAAATTCCTAGGCATTTAAGGGGATAAGGTGGTGGAAGGAGAGTGCTATAAGTAAGTGCCTCAGACCCATGTAAATATAACTCATTTTTAGGAATTTTACAGCATTAAAAACGTTACAAAACAATTTTAGGAATATTTTAAACTGCCTCATTCGCTAACGTTTACCGAATTTTACTCTGGACTTGGGGTCTCGGGGGAAGCACACATTTTTGGGACATGAAGGTCAGTGTCACCCCCCCCCCCCTCCCCGCCCAACGAATCCGAACCAGATTAACGATATGAAAATGGCCCTATTGCTATCTAATTTGGAAACTATATGGGTTCCGGAATTTTGTAGGTTTTTGAATGGACGAAGTGAACGTTCTCAAAGCCTCTGCAAAGTGAAACATCTGTTTAATCAGTTTTAGGCATTTTTTAATTCACCCTTTTCGGACGCAGTGATAGTTTTATCATTTTGCGGCATTGAAAAGCTGGTTACTAAACTACATCATTACAAAAAAAATGCATCCTGATTGATAAAATAACTACCGCATTTAGGTATAAGTTCGAAATTCATGCTTCAACGTTAGCAGTTGTCACTAATTAATTAGAAACTAGGGCCGTCGTCACTTCAACTGTCGACATAATGGAGCGGGCTACACTTTCTTTGCTGCTTGGCTGTTTGGTCAAAAAAAGCATCAGCCTTTGAAAAAAGTGATATCATTCAGCCTGGAAAAGGCCGCCAAGATAGCTAGCTTAATAATATTTATGTTTATTTTCATGAAGCACGCTACATAATGGAAGTCGTTACGAGGAAGGCAAAATTCCTATTTTGTAGTAACGAATCAGGCAGAAATTACAAAATTATTTACTTTTGGGAAAACACAATAAAATAAACAAACGAACACTAGACCAAAAATTAATTAATAAACCCTAAGATATTACACACTTGATTTATACTAGCTTCTGTATATATACTAGCATCGTACCCGGCTTCGCCCGGGGTTTTCTTTCGCCCGTGGTTTGGTTTGGCCTGTGGTTGTTTCCCAGATTTCGGTCAGTGTTGCGTGAACATTAACTGCGACTGGCTATTTTTCTTCCCGTAAGTTTCCCTTTTCCTCCCATCTTCTCCCACCCCTTTCATCCCATCATCTCCCTGCCCTCACCCTCCCCTTTCCTCCCTTCCTATTTTGTGTCCCACACAGACGCACTGCCCCTCTCCCTGTTTATCGCTTTGGCTTGTGACGTCGTTTATCACTGTTGCCTGAACGTTGACTGAGCTTGGGTTGTTGTTTGAGATGTTGTTGTTCAGTTAATGGGTACTCGTATGCTTACTGGTCAAAGGCGCAATGCCCCACACACGGGCATTTGCCATTCAGGCCCTCCTCACTCTCAATTTATCGCTTTGGCTTGCGCAATCCGTACCGTGTGAAAAATAACTGTTATTCGTGCATGACGTCATTTAAGACATGCCTCTGCGATGACCGCGCGCAGCAGATTGTTATTCGAGGCAACAATGTGCCAAATGCAATTTTTTTTCAAGGCAACAACGTACCAGTTTCAACTTCTAGCCAAAGAATTGACACACTCGCCCGTTTTCATTGTAGGGGTTCTCCCTCCGGGGGTCGTCGTTGGTTCATTTCTGCTTTGAGACTTTGGTTTATAATGTAAAGATTTCGCTTAGTTTGCTATAGGAGCAGACTTAATGATGTGAGCGGACTTGATGAGGCTTTATTAGGGAGGATTAAACAAACGAAGCTTCAACAGTCAGCAAGAGGGCAAGCAAGCTCATTCTTGCCACGGTAGCAAAGAAAAAGGGCGAGCGTCCGCAATGAGAACGTATATGCACTCTAACATTTAGAAACAAACACTATTACTTCAATAATGCTGACTATTATAGCCGAGTTGAATCAGCGGGAATGAGCTAGACCGGCGTATGTAACTAGTATTATATTTTCTTACCGAAACGTAAAAATTACGACAGTTTAACCTATCAAAAACTGACTTTAGTAAGTCATTGCGCACAACAGGAACAGTGTAAGACAGACTCATTTTTCCAATAGTTAGCTCTACATCTACGAGAAACAAGTTTATCTTTGTTGCGGGTGTTGTGCACGTGATTACCACAATGCCTCCTATAATTGCAACTCATGGTGGCTGTTACTGCAGATAATCTAGTGCATCAAAGGTGTGATGATTATTTTACTGTACATACACCCTAGTATTAAACCGATAACGTGCAAGCATTCCTGGATTTGATTCATTTCGAGTGGTTAGTTCTATACGTATATGCATAGTGACTTGGAATTACGTATGTTGTGCTTCGAGCCATCGGACGACTTGAATGATATTCACGTATTCAAGGAGATTCTTAGAGTTTTTTTTTACCTTGAGGGTATCGCAGTCAAGGACTAAATAAAATTTCATCCAAAAAGGATTTCTCTAAAAGACAGAACAAGAGGAAAAACAAGGCGTATTTTATTTGATTGTTGTGCGCGCGGCGTATCTTGAGTCCTGGAAGTATTTTATGAGCGGCTACGTGTTCCTGGAGGGAGCGGCTTTAATCGACGGCCGCCATTGTTTTTGTAACCATTTTGGATATCAACAAGGCACTCTGCTACCAAAAACGTACAATCGATTATCTGTGTTCGTTCTGCGGCGAACTCAAGATAGGCCGCGCACACTCTAGTTTTGATTTATTTACGGAGTGTTAACTCTTTATAGTGTCATCTGGTCATTGCTAACAATATTCAACAACTACAGCAAGGCATTTTATATTTTAGCCTTGAATGCTTTACAACCTTGTCGTGCCTGAAAAGCCACCTGTAGGCTATCAAACACATTTTAAAACATTGCTGTACCGGCCTTTTAACAACAGCTAAAAATCCACATCAAAAGGCGGTCTCCGCGGCCTATCTTGAGTTCGCTATAGAAGGAACACAGATAATCGATTGTACGTTTTTAGTAGCAGAGTGCCTTGCTGATATCCAAGATGGTTACGAAAACAATGGCGGCCGTCAATTAAAGCAAGGAAGACGTACAGCCGCTCATAAAATACTTGCAGGACTCAAGATACGCCACGCACGCAGTAAATGGAAGAAACATGTGCGGAACGCTCAAGGGCGCCCGCAAAACAACCAAAAAAAAAGGGGGGGGGGGGGGGGGGGGGGTGTTGGGGGGCTTTTTTTCTTTAAGGATCCCCCAATTTGTTTAAATGGTTTTGCTATAATTTTTCTGGATTTTCGCCATGATTCTCTCTACCTAAATGGCAAAAAGGCAAAAAAAAAAAGGGCAAAAAGGGGCAAAGGGGGGAGGAGGCTTCGACCCCAATAGCCTCAATGTAGGGGTGCCCTTTGCGCTACAGTGGCGAAATGGGCGACATCGTAACGCAATGCTAGAAAGTTCAGCCCGAATGAACTAGTTTTTTTTTTTTAAACCTAACGAAAAAAAAAAAACATCTGGAGCCAATGGATTTCGCAGGGTCCCGTGCATTTAAGTTTTTGGTGAGGTCCAATCAGAAATGTAGGCACCCGTCTTCAGCACGTGTGTATAAAGGCTGACTTGCCTTACAAATAGCTATTGGGGCTAAGGGCAAGGGGCCCCCGACCCATCTAGCTGGAAACAACAATAGAATGATGACAGCTTATATTTCGGAGCCCGACGTACCCTTCATCAAATGATTGACAGCTGCAACAGCAGAGAACGGAAAATTAGGCATGGTAGACGAGAGGATTCGGTTAGGTTTCGAGTGGCGCGTGCTTCTCTGCGTGACCCCGCGTGTTGTCTACAGACGCCATCTGCTGGTTTGGGGGTAAATGATTACACGCAACGGCGGGGGGGGGGGAGGGGGGGTGTTGTGCGCAGGTGAGCAATCATGACTTTAATTGGTCCTCAGCAAAGAGAAAAGGGAGGAACTGTCACTTTCCATATGGCTCACTTTCTGTATGCTTCGCCTGTTGACTCGCATTTAGCTCACTCATATCGCGGTGAGCTAAATATGTCACATAATAAAAGTTGAGAAGTTAGGGCGCGTTTATGCAGCCGCAATTTTCTAGCTCACTAGCTTTTACTTTGGTCAATGCTAAATCTGCTGGTTGCTTCTCGCCTCTACCAGCACGTGCGACATTCGAGTTGTTGGTACGTAATAATCATCGCAACGACGCGGACGCGAATCTTCTCCTCTTGCCTCGTGACAAATCATGTGATGCAGGAAAGCGCTGATTTATGACAACAAGAAAACAAGTTTTACTGCAGTACAAGACGACGGATTGATTTCTGAATGCCAGCATTCGATGGTTTGTTTTCGATTCGATAACCCCGACATGGACGCCGTGTTGGAGTTTGAATTCTCGCCGCGAAGGACAGCAAATTTTGGGAATAGCGTGAAATGACTAGGTGTAGAAATGTTGAAAACTACTGCTTGCTGCACTTTGTTCTTTATTCGTATTTTTTGATAATACATTTAGTTTGTTATGTGTCGCCGCATTCATTTAGTAAAAACTGGAAACTAATGGTAAATAAATAACGGTTGACCAGCAAATGGCGTTGGGCGAGCGAGAAGGTATCGTTGCATAAACGCGCCCTTAAGGTTCAATTTTGGGAGAGGAACGTTTTGACGTATACCAAAAACTGTCTTGTGTAGCGTGAGGGAGAGTGTCTTCGGGTGGCAGTGAGACCCGATTGGAGGAATTTAGCCCCGAGTAAAAATTTTCAGTTATGATTTGTTAACAAGTCAACCAACTAACATTACGAGAGTTATAGGCTTTTTATCGTTATTTTAGCATATTTTATACCAGTGACCAAGAGATTGTGTATGGGTTTCAAAACTATAGAAACACTTTAATAAAAACACTTTAACAGCCGGAAAACCGGCTAACTGCTCGATTTCCGTGTTTGACCGTCCATAATATTGTTCTGCCAATTAACTGGGATTGCATCCAGTTGACCCGACTCATTAATAAACAACTCGGATGTTTCAGAAAGGTCTGTTAAATTCGAGCCACCTTTAGCCCCACTAGCACTTGAATGCCTCAGCTAACTTACGGTTCCAAGAACGTAATTAAAATAAAATTAGTAAATAAATAAATTAGTTCCTGCAGAGCGGCGACAAACGTCATATTACTATGTAAAACTCTCTGCTGGCGCCAGTAATTGGACTAGCTGCAAGGGGCACTGGACAAACACGGAGGGGGAAAAGAATAGTGGCTTACTTAAGCCAATGCTGTTAGAGCAGATTTCTTAGGCCTAAAAGGGGGGATTTTTCGCGATTTTCTGGCAGTTGCTGACATTTTCAGCAAGTGGAATTTTTTTTTGTTTTCCGGTTTACTACATGGCAACATAAACGATCGGTAAAAAACAACTTTTTTAGGCCGAAGAAAACCGCTCTCACACCACTGGCTAGACTAGAACTGCCGTTGTTTTTACCTCCATTTCTATCTGGTGCCCCTTGTAGCTATCTCTCCAGACTCTAGCCTCGTTGTCAATGTAACGTTATTGTTGCTGCTCTCTTAGTGCATCCAGGAAAATGAGCAAAACAGCCGTAAAACCATGCCCCGAGACAAATTCAACTAAACTCGTCCATGTAGAGATACTTTGGTTCAACACTTGATGTTACGCGTGCTTTTGTTGCTACGTCACCATCAGCACCTTCCAAATGAACAAACAGAAGTCGGCCATTTTAAGAGAGCGTTCCAAAGGGCGGAACTGACGTCACATTCAGCCCTCATTTGTTGGGTCCGCTCAGAAGGTGGTTGATTTTCAATGGGCGTGAGCACACAGTTTATCAACTGGTTCCGGATGGATTATCGACTGACTCCATCATGGTTTCGTCATTCGCGTTGAAAGGTGACGTCATTTTCGCTCAACAGTCAATTTTGGAATACTCTGTGGGGTTTGCTCGTGGTGTCTGTGTCTTAAATATCTCAGGACAAGTTTGGTCGAGTTGGCTTGGGGGTTTGTTTTCGAAGGAACGGAAATATTTATCCGGAAGAGTTGCTTCATACGATATTACGCTTCACCAACAGGCTTCATAATATTGACTTAAAGGCACCCTTTCACCTTTTCAACTCCCTATAGAGGCAGCACCGTAGATTTTTCGAGAAAATAACGGTAAATAAAAAATGGAACAACACTATTTGTAGCAGCACAGCGACTTTCATAACTAAAACGAGATCACGTGACCCACATCAGTCTATTGGATGACGGAGAATCTGGAACGTGGATGCTGTGTTTAGAATATGGGCAACACTATCGAAATGGTGAACCGGCGCCTTTAACATCGACATCATCATGAGCACTAAAGTGTGCGCGGCCTATCTTGAATTCGCTGCAGAACGAAGACAGATAAACGGTTGTACGTTTTTGGTAGCAGAGTGCCTTGTTGATATCCAAAATGGTTACAAAAACAATGGGGGCCGTCGATTAAAGCCGCTCCCTCCAGGAAGACGTAGCCGCTCATAAAATGCTTCCAGGACTCAAGATACGCCTCGCACACGATAAATACACACGCCGATACCGGTGTGGAATTTTGTGATAACTTTGGAACCAGGCGAGATAACGTCATGTGGTTTGTGGCATTTTAACGGAGAGCTAGAGTAATGTCTTCCCAGTGGCTGTATAGCTTTAGAATTATGAACCAAATCTTTTGAAATCGTCATTATCAATTTAAAAAAAATATATTAGTTTCCTGCAAATCCGGGTAAATAGACGAATAAATTTTCATTATGGCAGTGAATTAAGATGATACCAGTCGGTAAAATTTATGAGTACGATGATCGGCTAGAATTGGCACATCGATCAATCCCTAAGGTATGGTGATACGGGTTACGGAAATGGAGCGGGGAGGAGTGGGGCATAGGATGAGTTGGGGGTTGGGGGGGGTTAAGTAATGCTGTCTCTCTCATCAACGAACAAGCTGTATTGTTGTAAGAGTAAAGCTTCATGGTGAAGTGCCGAAATTTCAATTCAATTGCTTTCCGTTCAATATTTAAAAAAAAAAAGATTAACCCCTAATCCAATAACGTGTTTGAAGCCATTGAAACCGCAAATCGGATTTTAAAAATCGTATCGATCACAAAAGAAGAATGTAAATACGGTAATGCAGAATTTTTTCCTCCCGTCGTCAGCTGTCGCTTCACGCAAGAGGAGAGAGGTGGGGGTAAATGATAGTTTGTCTAAAACTAATTTTCATTGAAGCCAGAAGCATATATAGAATTCAGTGTAAGGACGACGAGTGTTGGACAGTATAAATAAAAGGCTTTAAAGCCTCGTGCTCATGTCGACTGTGGCATGTAAAGGATCCTAAAAAATGTCCGATTGGAATCACGTAGGAAAATTGTCTTTTTTGCTGGCATCATGGCTATAACAGCTGAAAGCGAATCAAACATTCGAAGTAAAAGATGTTTTATCCCACCGAACAATGGAAGCAGCACTGAACTCGGCTAATTGTACTCGCGGAATCATTAAGCTTCGAAGTATAAAAGGCTTTCTCCCACCGAAAAATGGAAACAGCGGTGAACTCGGCTAATTTTGTACTCGCGGAATCTTTAAGTTTCGAAATATGAACGGCTATCTCCTACCGAACAATGGAAGCAGTGCTTAACTCGGTGCATTTTGTACTCGAG
>JAHWFP010008468.1:0-13158 GCA_023313725.1 Lithobius niger | reverse complement strand
ATATAATGTGCAATATAGTAGATATTTTTCAGTACACCATGCATTTAGATTTTTTAGTAGTGTCCTGTTGGTATGTCTGCCGTTCGAACTTCATACGTCAATTACAGATATTTTTTATTCTACCATACGACACGTCGAATTACTAATGCAGTGTTAGTGCATCTTGTTTCGTTATAAGACTTAGTAATGGCACTGTTTATTCCTTCGCTTGATACAAGCAATAGTGCTAGATAGTACTAGGTCGCGCTCATGCCCAGGTTACATTCGATGGTCGGGCATCGGCGACGTTGACGACTCGTTGGCATTGGCTTATACACATTGGACTAATGTTGGTTCAATCTGGGTGTTGCCAGATTCTGCAGACTTTCAATCGGTGATAGTGCCACTTTAAGGGCAGAAATCATGAAAGACCTTGTTACAGCCTCCCCCCTCCCCCCCACCCCCGGGTTATTTCACGTTTTCTGACCTTAAAAGTATTTGATAGGGCATTTTTTTTTGCTAGAAATTGACTAAAAGCTTTGTACATTCAAGAAATTAATGTTCCATCCCCTTAAATCGTGTTTTTTCCGACACCAAAATGAACTAAAATCTTCGTATAGTAGCCTACAGTATAAAACAAACTAGTAAACTAATAAACTAAATTATTGAACAAATGAGAATAAAGGCATTGATTGTGTTAATGCTGGACCGAACCCATATCACGCACGTGAGTGATCGCATAAACGCCGAATATTTCGTAATGGAGTTAGGCCTAAATACCTTTCCTAGACAGAAATAAAATTCGAATTACAAAATGTGTTACGGCCCATCTCCTTTTTTTTATCGAATTAATTTTAACAGGCGATCGTTTAATAGGCGATTTATGGCAACAGTGCAGTAACGGATGACAATTAGAATAAAACCACAGTCAATAACAGCAACCGTTAAAGTGGCATTATCACCGATTGAAAGTAGGCAGAATCTGGCAATATCAAGCGTATCTAGTACTATCTAGCACTTGCATCAAGCGAAGGAATGCACGATGACATTCCCTTTTTACGAAACAAAAAAGCCACGAGCCTTCTTAATTACTGAGTGAAAATTTGTTACGTCCTCGTGCACCTGGGAGCAAACACTGTAGAGGATAACAAAGTCACTGCCGCTAACTATAGATGGTGCCAGGGTATTTACGAACGGTTTTCAGTCGATGATAGTGCCACTTTAATGTCCAGTTGAGCGCATTAACGAAAGACCCACTGTTCTTATTCAGCTCTTTCTAAAATAGTCCCTAGAAGATGGATAATTCCATTCACACGAGTGAAGCTTGCGGACTCCCTTTTTGCTGCATTGGAATAGGCTACCGATCAGATTCCCAGGGACGTGCACGGGAGGGCAGGGGCATCTTAGTTTTTTTCTGGGAAACTTTTTTTTTCTGGGTTTTATTACTCTTTTTTTTTTGCCCTTCTTTGCACCCCTTTCTTAGGTTGTACCGTTTTCTTCCCCTCTTTGCAGCACTTTTTAACTGTTTTTGCCCGTTTTTTTTGCCTTTTTTTGCCCTTTTCACCACCACTCCAGCAAATATCGGCCATTTTTTTTTTTACAAAAAGGGGCACACCCAGTATGCTTACGTCCCTACAGCTTCCGGTTTCAGGTAAAGCTTCCGGTTTCGGGTAAAGGTATATGATAATGATTGAGAACTAGTAGGCTGTTTGTTTTTTTTTTTAAATTAATTTCTTTGAGCCTTAAGTCAACCGAAGCAATTTGATGCTTGTGTGGCTGAACCGGCTCAATTTTGAACATTACCAGACTTCTTTTAGAAGAAGAAACATCTGGTAAAGGAGGAGCCGACCCTAGGATTTGAACCAGAAAACCTCCAATCATAGTAGGTGCAGTAAAGTTTGTCCAGAATTGGCCAGTATAGTTCCCATAGCCACTGAAGGAGCGCCTCTCACGCTACCCTCACCGGCAATCCTGGCGGGGACATTGCCACGGTGCCCTTTCCAGAGGTTCGACCAGATCCGCGAACCTCCAGCAACGAGGCTAAGCTGTCTCACCGCTCTGCCACGATGACCACATGTTTCGATGACGTGCGCAGTTTGCCTGACTTGTCGTCTACAGGGTTCCAACAGGGAAACATGCGCACGCATAGCAGACGGTGCAGACTGTCCGGACGTATACGTGCGGCGTGCGGTAACGCAACGTCGACGCAGGTATGTGTGCAGTACCCAACAGATGTCACGTAAACCAAACCGCAAATGCGGTACCGGACCGTCAACGCGCGTTAAAAAAAACGCACGTGTGCACCGGTACTAATTCTGCCATTGTTTTTAACAGATGCACTGCGACGTGTCGTTACCGTACAAAATTTGAAATGGAAATAACCAAGGAAGTGTCACTTCCACTTCTTTTTAATAACAATCAAAATTCTTGAACACTGTGATCTGTAACCTACTGATTACAAATAGTAAGTTTTTCAATAAATGAGAGAAAAATTCAGGTTTTTGTAGCAGTCTGCTTCACGGGTTCGCTGCTGCAGTCTCTACTTGTCGATTACTATAGCAAAAGCGAAATTAACCTCCCTTAAACGGTGGCGTATTCCCCGAAGTTGGTTATTATTTTGGAGTAGCCTATTCTTGAGCGGAATAATAAGAACGGCGTATTATTTTTATAATAATTTTTTTTTTACAATAAAAAATTGGGAGTTCGGAGCCACAGTTTAGCGAAGCTAGCAACTCGGCTATAGTTTACCATAAAAAAGATTTAAATTTGGATCTGTCGTAGTTGTTGACATTCTAGTGTCTCCTCGAAATTGCACTGTGAGAAGCACTGTTACACCATGTACTGTCCAGCTTTCGTTTTTTTGTTTGTTTTTTTGTGTGTTGCATTTTTAGTTGTCTTTCAAATTCATTTATGTTCTAGTGGGATAACAAAAGGCGGTACCGACGGTGGAATAAACTTGATAGGAGGTGAAGGTCGGGCATTATTTTGACTTGGGCGGGCTGCCTTATTAGTAGTTATGACCAGCAAACAGAACGATTACCACAGTCTCCAACTGCGCCAGTCTCCATGGGCCAGATGATGATTTCCTGCCCCTCCCCTCGAAGGATCCGTACCAACTAAAATATTCTCCAATGATTCGTAACCTTTCTAATGTGTTTCTGTCTGTTGGAACCAAGGCATTTTTTTTAGGAAATGCGACTGGAGGTCCACTTTCACAAAAGTGCACAACTTTAATATATAAGGGCACCATTATGTTAAATGACTTAACTATTAACATAATAAAAAAATCAAACTATGTGAAGTGGTGTAAGTAGGGTTTTGTACTGAGGGGAACAACAGTCAGTTTGCTATTTTCCAGCATTTTCTGGCCTTGTAAAGTGCCGTTGGAAACATTTTTACAAAATTAGTTTTGCTGAGTGCATTAAACGCATAAAATAAAGTTTGCAATGTGAATCTTTCAGTTTTTCACACTAGATACTTATTTTTTTATAAATAAAATATGTCTTCAGGATAGTCAAGGTTTTCTTCAGCTACGCAAAAAGTGACAATTTGCTGAAACCGAATAAGCCTTCAAAACCAGAAAAATAAAACCTCAACGTATCCTTTTACAAAAGTTGTCCCGCCCTCTTGGTGGTCTGTGCACGTTACTGGATTTTACCTACCGTGAAGATTAGTTGTTAACTGGATTGGATCTGAATTCATTATCCATATCCCCAAAATTTGTATTTAGCGAAAAAACATTCTCATGAAAGTATTAAATGTATTAAACTTGACATTTTATTTCCTTTTTAGGGTGGACCTCCAATGGGTCCAATTGAGTTTAACTGGAGGTCCACTTAAGCGGCTGCAGGTCCACTTGGACCTCCAGTTAGCATGTAAAAAAATGCCCTGGTTGGAACGCTGAAAGCTGATCCGTTTGGCTCTGCAGCCTGGCGTTATTATTGGTGCATCGTAGTAGCATGGTCTGTCGATCCTATTAGGTAATAGCATCGACAGACCATGGTAGCAGCGTCCGCATAGCCACTGTGCATTCAGTAGGTCAAACTTAGTTATATTGCATGCGAATCATTTTTGTTAGAAGTTGTTCTGAAACACGAAACATGTGTACCATGACATACTAAAAGTCGCAAACAACGTGGTACCGGAAATAAGAGAAAATCCAAGATGGCAGTCAAAAATGTAATCCTCAACAAATTTCTTGCTGGTAACTTCTAAACCATTGAAATAAAAACAAACGGAATCCAGACAATATTCAGAATTTATTTTTCTTTAACGAATGGTCCTATTCATACGCTAAACGATAACGGCACTCTCCTGACACAGATTCGTAATTTATGTTAAAGGAGGCTTACCACCAAATGAAAGGCTGCAGCATGTACAGCTTTTTACTGCTATCAAGTCCTGTCTGGCCATTACTTTCAACAAGCGAAGGAACGCACAAACAAGTTTAGTTTTATCAGGGATAGCATAAATATAAGAGGACGTGTATATAATGCGTCCTAAAGGACGTGTATATAATGCGCTCCTGGTTTTATGAAACAAACAAACCACGTGCCTCCTTAATTATTGAGTGTAAAGTTGGTGCATCCACGTGCACCATGGAGCAAGCGGCAAAGTTAAGCCAAACCGTAATTACGGGCGCTTTTTTCCATATATCGACCGTTTTAAAACGAAGATTTTGAACCGCCAGATGGGTGCCATCTAGTGACAGTGACATCGTTAACCTTGACCGCTTGGTCCCTGGTGCACGTGGATCCACCAACTATTTACACTCAACAATTAAGCAGACACGCGGCTTGTTTGTTGTGTAAAAAGAAATTTCTTTGCGCATTCCTTCGCTTTTTGAAATCGCGCTTAACTAAATAATGGTAAACGGTGCTAGACACTGCAGCCTATCACCTTTAAAAGCGGGTTGCCACCAAATGAAAGTCTGCACCCTCGCTCGAGTTAACTCTAGCGCTTGCTTGTAGCAAGCAAAGGTGCGCAGAAAACAATATCTTCTAACACAAGAAACAAGCACTATTATGTGCGCGGCGTATCTTGAGTCCTGCAAGCATTTTATGAGCGGCTACGTCCTCCTGGAGGGGGCGGTGTTAATTGACAGCCGCCATTGTTTTTGTAACCATCTTGGATATCAACAAGGCACTCTGCTGCCAAAATCGTACAATCGATTATCTGTGTTCGTTCTGCGGCGAACTCAAGATAGGCCGCGCACACTTTAGTCTCCTTAATTTTTGAGTAAAAACTTGGTACGTTCTCGTGGACCTGAGAACAAGCTGTAAAGGTTAACGATATTACTGTTACTAGATGGCCTCACGGTTTTTTCTTTGTATTCTATCGTGGCGCCGTCTAATGGCAGTAATATTGTTAACCTTTACAGCTTGCTTCTTGGTGCACGAAGGCGTACCTAATTTTTAGTCAATAATTAAGGAGGCACGTGGCTTGTTTGTTGTGTTAAAAAGATATTTCTTTGTGCATTCCTTTGCTTGCTGCACTAGAGAGAACTAGACAGCGTTAGATGCTGCAAGCTTTCGTTTGGTGACAACCCGCCTTTAATTCCTGTTAACTTAGAATAGTGTACAGTGTGGAGGGAGTGTGTTAGCGCAAAAAAAAAAGGCAGTAATTCCTAACTTCAAACTATTATTGTACCGTGGGCGAGTTGGTGCTTAGGTTTATAAATCTCTGAGTATAGAGCAGTGACACGACGTAGTATTATTGTATACAACTCTATGCTGGAGCCTTAATGGGTTAGCTGCAAGGGGCACTGCAGTGATAAACAGAAGGGCGTCATACTGAAGACGATGCTGTGAAGAGTGATTTCTTAGACTTAAAACGCACGACATTTGTTGTTGGAGAAAACAACGTTATTCAAAGCTTAAGAAATCCACTCTTCCGTTGTTTTTCCCTCCATTTTTATGTAGTGCACCTTGCAGTTATGCCCTCCAAAACCCATACTGGTGCCAATATGGCGGCAAATGTCACTGCTCTGTAGAGATGTGCCTTTTTTTTTATAGTATGGGTCATAAAAGTTATTTACTGTGGGGAATGGTGGCAAATGGTCTTCGCTTGCATGGATACTACGATGGGTGTTTCTTTTTATTTACTGAAGTTTAAAGTAGTCGAAACTCAACACAACACTAACAGAAGGAACGATGCTACAGTATAATCAAACTGTAGGCTTACCTCAGTCCGTAATTTTGGTAAGGAATTTTAAACATTATCTGCGATTTTGGCGTGAATGATCCACCGTGTCAAGCGTTTCACGAACTCAGCATAACAGTGCCCGACTCTTTTCTCCCAAAATGGCGGCTTTAATTTACAGTACGATTATGACCTGAATGATGCAACCATTTCAAGCGTTTCACTAACTGTATGTCTAACAGCGACCGAATTGTATTTTTAAATTGAGATTACAACGGATATCTGGATTTACTAACTACGCATTTTTTTTTAATTCGTTAATATTGATGTGTGGTTACAAGTAAGAGCACGGCGTTTCGATCAGCGTCCTTTGGGTCCTTTGAAAGGACCCAAAGGACGCTGATCGAAAAACCATGGTTAGAGCACTCTAAAACAAAGCCTCCAAAGCTAAAGGCACTATCAGTCTTACTTTCAACAATGTTCCGACAAACCCTACGTAAAGCGACCCGACAGGTTTTAGTTGCTCCACCGTGCCATCTGTTGTGAGACGGTGTCTCCAAATACTCGACAGTTTACAAATTCACCACTTGGTGTCGAGTGGCGCCACTAACCAAAGGTCCCGTTTAGCCTCCGTTCATGGCTTGATTAGGTTTAAGAGGGGATTCTAGCGTTGAGGGTTGGATCCTCCACTCTGCGGGGCTTTCCCCAGTTCCACCTCTGCATACGGTCTCACTTTACATCTTTGTCTAAAACAACGAGTGAGGGTTACGTCCTGGTGGACGCATACCTCTGTCGGGCACAAATGGTATGCTGAATGCTGCGTGCCAGGGAATGATTTGATAAGCGTTGGTGGACGGTTTCAACATGGCTGGTATTCTGAAGACAGCATGGTTATCAGACTGGACTTGGACCTTCTAATAATGGCCACACGTATATGTGCTTTGGAGGCCCACAGTTTGGTATCCCAGGCAGCCCGAAGTGAAAACTCTTTGGACGATAGCTAACGATGATTAGCACTAGCTACCACGTGTCCGCAAATCCTAATAATCAAACCAAGCACCAAAGTCCTTGATCAAATTAAATTGGGGAAGAGTTCATTGCAGTTGGAAATGCATGAAAGCTGTTACATCTGGTGATGAAGAAGACAGGTAGTTGCCAATCCTTTGCCAATTAGAAATATTGTCAATTTCAGTGTGGAATAAGCAAAATTGACTAGTGTGGACTGCTCCGCACTGCGAGAATTGCACGAAAGGTCGTTAAGAAAAGGGTCAGCACACATACTTGTGTGACTGTGTGACATTCACACGAGCACAAGTAGAATTACCAATTACAATTTCCCGAGTGCAGTCAGGAAAAAAAATTATGCAAGCCATGGCAAAAGCATCCATCAAATCCTTATAATTTAAGTTTTATGAGAAGTTTGCTATGCACCACCGACTAGAAAGCCTTTAAAAAAAAAAGATGGTGCACCAATATCCAAGGCCAGCTATCCAGCTATTCAAAGATAGTAATAGCGAAAAGTAGAAGAATGGCCAGGCATAAAGCAACAGTAAAAATAAAGCTAAAAAGCTTGCTTCATTATTACATTGAGGCGATAACATGCTTTTTCTTTGTCCATTTGTGTGGTTAACTTTTTTTTATGATGTAATTATTAAGCTTCCTTTTTAGCTTTATTTTATTTTATTTTATTGTTGCCTGTAACAACTCCGATGGAGTCGAAACGTTGCGTTGATTTTTTGTTCAATTGTGTGAACATTTAGGCTGTATTCATTTCATTCTAAAAAGAATTACATAACACAAGTTCTAATATATAATCACAAAAAGTTTAATAAAATACTCTTCATTACCACAATTACTGTATTTATGTACAAAAAGGCCACTTGTTGAGGCACAGCGAAGATTTATAAAACAGACTAGCATATTTTACAATAACAAGGAATAACAATATTTTACGGACGGTTCGGATTGTAACAATGTAACGTTGCTATGTTCTTTTATCCTTTTAGCACAATGTGCTGAGATCTTATCATTTTGTCATTGTTGGATTTGGTTATGGCACACAAATATATATATCGAAGTGGAAAAAAAACAATAATAGTGTTTCAAATGTTCAATTACACTCTTTACAATGTAGGTTGATTTATCATATTGTCTTGTTGGAACAGAAAAAAGGCATTGACAAAGTAATCACTATATTTACATGACTACTTGATAGCGCTTCGGAGGGATGCATGTCTCTTATCATTGGTCGTGTAAACTTCCATTCGTAGGGATTTCTACGATCCGTCATCAACCAATGAACGTGAGTTTGGTAGTTGGTATGGCATTTGGACGCCATTCTTCTACATCCATCGAAACACTTGCAAGTGCGTTGAAATGTTGGCACATATTAGGGAAAGATGACTGACATGCTTACAACCCCCTCGTAATCACAAAGTCTGTCTTGCTGCCATTTATAGTTTAGGCAAATAATTCTGAAAATATTGTACATGACTAGGAAAACCACAAAGACTGACTTATGTTTGGTTAAAACCTTTTTTAAATGACTCACTTTAACACAATATGCTGGTTTAGACGGAGGGATGCGTCTACTATACCCACAAAAGGAGAAAAGGAAGATGGGGATTCTACATGAATCGCATTGCTTACTCGAAGGCGGGTTCAACCATCTGGATTTGAGGCATTTTTCAAAGCGCAATGCTAAAATGTGCTTCCTAGTGGCCATGTAAACGTAGTGATGGTCTCTTACAACTTAGACAATTACAATGGTCAATTACAATTTAGAAAATTACTTTCTCACTCGGCCAATAATTGTTGGGAAAAAACAGAAGAAACAAGTCGTGAATTCACTGCATTACAATTGTGTAAGTTCTTTTAGACATCTTCATAACCATCAGGTTGGGTCAGTCCACTTTAAACGACACGGCAGAGCAATTTTTGGCACTATTTTTCATAGACAAGACTGCCAAATAGCTGACATTCATGCCACGATTCATTACGGAAGACTGGCACACCAATGACATAAAAGTGCGTCCACGTTCAAACAGTTTTGTCCTTCCAGCACAGATCATCCAGATACATAACGCACGACCAGATTAACAGTACAGACAGTGCTTAATTGACATCACCATGACCATCGCATCTGGAAAGGCCCTACACAACTGGAACATGGATACACGTCCATCGATTCAAAATGCAGAAGAGGTTGGCTTGCTTTTACAAACCTCAAATTCTGGACTTTCTAGGACAGCAAACAGGTTGCAATATTTCACAATTCAAATTTGTTTCTTTCATTTTTTTCCAGTTGCTGATCGTGTCTTGGTTGCGGGCATCCTAAAAGACCATGGGAAACAATGGAAGGTCCAGAAATCTATACAGTTTTGAGCATAACACTTGCTATAAAAGTATGGCACACAGTAAGACTGCAGATCTGAACACATATTATAGAATCCTCTCATGTATACATCAAATATTTGTTTTAAAAATAACACGAAAATTGTTCCAAACGTCAAGTTTGGCCCCAATTCCTAGTGCTTGTCCAAAACAACCAAATATCACACGTTAGCTTAACTTGGAACTTGTACCCATTGGTGTAGTGGCAAACAAAATAGTACCGTTGGTACGGTTAGCAAACGGTGGAAGTTGAGGGGGTGGGGTGGGAGGGGGGTAGGGTAACGGTACAACTCCCAAAAATAACAACCTTAAGAACTTTTGATTTTAAACTCCTACATAGTGTATTGAGCACATTACTGATGTATTTTATTACCTCCCCCCCCCCCAACCCGTCCCCAGTTTCCTTATAATACAGATTTAAGTCGGAAGCAATAAGTTTAAGGTGCTTTGTTGCGTTTTACTGATTGTTGATTTCCCTGCGTAAGTTTTGCCACGATCAGTCAAACCTATATGTTAATGTTGAATAATATCGAGAATAACTACTGGAGCGTCGCTCCGCTAGGAAAAAGGAGCGCCATTCCTGAATACAGCTTGGTTGAAATGTTTCAAGCTTTCAGAACATTTAGCATCTAAAGAAAATAATGAAGATAAAAATCTCTCCCACCTACCGTAAATCGCTATTTAACAACCCTGGCAAAGCTATGGTCCACCCCCTAAAATGCTTTAAGGTCAGAAATCATGAAATTACATAGTTACAGCCCGGGCTATAACTAGGCTATATCATGACTTCTGACATTAAAACACTTCAGATCGTAATCTACCTGCAGCAAATTGACTAAAAGCTTCATACATTTACGGCAATTAATGTTCTATTCCCTTCAGTAGTGGTTTTTCTGCACCAAAATTAACTAAAAGCTTCATACATAAAGCAAACTAAATAAACTAGTAAACTAATAAACTTAAATTGCTGAAAAAATGAAAAATTGCATTAATGCTAGACCAAACCCAGATCATGTACGTCGTGAATGATCGCATAAACACTGAGACGCACGTGAACGACTGCATAATTATTAGGACGGAAAGCCGACGGCTCAAGAGTCAAATAAATACAGATGCCAACTTATTTTCGTTGCCTTTTGGACTTATATGTCAGACTGCCTGAGCGTAGAATCGAACCCACGACCTTTGCAACCAAAGATGGCAGTCCTATCGCTGAGCCATACTGACACGTCAAAAATGCCGAATTTTTCGCGATGGAGTTAGGCCTAAACACCCTCCCTGGACAGAAGTAAGATTCGAAAAATGAATTACAACTTTGTTATGCCCCCCCCCCCCCTTTTCCCGATTTAATTGTAACAGCCCATGGACGCTTAATAGGCGATTTACAGTATATCTTAAGAAACGTGCGCTAGCAGACAACCCACCCTCTGCAAGGTGCTTCCATAGGTTCATTTTACAAAATTTACAATTTTTTTTTTAAACTGTACTTTGCAACATAGAATAAATCTCCTAAAATTATAGTTCAGCATAATTATGTCACACTGAGAGAGACAACACTAATCTGTGCCAACTGCATCATCAAAGCTGTATGGATTCTAATATACAATGGGCTAACAATAGGATTCTTTGCATCCTTAAATGTGTTAAGAACTGCAGTCTACTTAATTTTGTTATTCGCTTCCACATTTTCATCAATATTGTGTCATTTGCTAAGATCAGAGAAACACCAGGCTCTTTTTTTTTCAGTTCTTTTGTCCTACAATTTGGTTCGTTCTGATTGGTGGACTGGAGATTTGGAATCGGAACACTGCTGCTGTTGCGCTAACTGTTTCAGCTGTTGTTGGAAGGGTTGAGAATCGCTGACAGTTGTTGTCGTCGTTGACGCTGGTGTTGAGACAGCAGATGGAGTCGCGGTGCTGTCCGGTTTTTTCTCAGCACGAAACTGTTCACGTGCTTCTTTGGAATGCCGCCATTTCATTCGTCTGTTTTGAAACCACACTTTAACCTAATATTAAAAAGAAAATACATTAGGCCTCCTTTTTGAAGGGTCATGATGCCTTGTAGACAATTCAATACACTCTGTAAGGACGAACACGTTAAAGAAATGAATTAGGTGCGTGAGGTGTTTTAATGAAATCGTGCGTTTAACTTTTTAATAGTAATCTTAGTTTGCTATTGTCGACAATGTATGTATATAATACGCTTAGGTTGGTCAAGAAAATTCATCATTATTATGCACTACAATGAAAGAGGGTGTATAATGAAAGAGTGCGAGTGACCGACAATGCCAAACAAACAGATGTGGCCTATAACAATCGACATATTGCATTAATAAAGCTAGCTCTTAAGAGCCGACTTGGAAGAGTTTCAAAGTTGGTTGAGTAACAATCACTGCATGCACAACCGTTGTTGGGTTTGTTGGGCTTGGTATCAGAACAGAGAAACGTCCTCCATTGAAAATAAACATTTACTTCCATAACACAAATCAGCAGGGGTTCAAACAGGGAGCAGAGATGGGGATATTCAGACCACGCAATAGGGGAAACCGGGGCCCACTACAGTGTTATGCTCAGATATGCAGGAACCAGCTAGCCGACGTATGTTACGCTGGGGTACATTTAGTTGTTTACTATTGTTATAGATCATATAAACCAACATTTACATTTTCGCCACATTTTTACAATATTGATGTACTTACTAAGAAATCACGCAAAACCAAAAGGATAAGTCACACGCTTAATGCAAATTTTCGGTGGACGTATACTGCCTATCTACTTCAGGTCAAAGTCAAAGAGTCCTGCTTCCTACATCACAGCATCAACTGTCATCACTTTTGAATTTTTCCGCTGTCGATCAGTCATCAGTGGGCCTTGCTCTTAATCGCATGAAGCGACCTGTTGTTGTTGGTGCTGCCATCTTGCTTTGGGAAAGTCAGTGGCAGGGAGGAATGATTTCCATGGAATAGAATATTGTAGACGGCGCCGAGCCAAGGCTAAAATGATGACGCCCCGCACCCCCCCCCCCCCCCCAAAAAAAACAAAAACAAATTAAGAACCCTTGTTCAGACGAACTTTAAAAGAGTTCAGACTGATGGCAACCACGACATAAGGTAACAGAATTCCAAAAGGGCACACCTCTTTCAGAGAAAAAGTGATGCCTGATGTTTAGCTTTGCATCGTGCATGAAGCTGTGCAGCAAGGTCTGGGGAAACTATTTTTATCAGTCTGTGGTGCGAGGGTGCTTGCACGTTCATTAGAGCGATGTTGTTCATCTTACAATGCTGGATAGCTAACGACTCAAGTGCTCGGAGGTGTGCCTCCTTCCGCAAGTCTGATTTTAGCATCACTTTGGTTTCGTTCTAATTGATGTTGTGCTTGGTTTTTGTGCACAATTGTACAATGTTCAGCAATGACACTACGTTTTTTGTATTTTGCTGTTGTAGATTGCAGGTGCTCGCCAATTCGAATGCTTCCGTTTGTTTCACTGATATGGCCTTTCGGGAATTCCAGAAATGGTACCCAATATACTGCTTGCTGCTTCTACAGTAGAAGGTATAGTATGGCCTCGGAATTGCCGGGGAGATCCCAATCGGGGTTCCTATTTCGGGAAGTGGTGTTGGTAGAGGTGTAGGAACTGCTTTAGCTT
>JAHWFP010008467.1:29791-58322 GCA_023313725.1 Lithobius niger | reverse complement strand
ATTTTCATGATGCGACGCGTGCGATTTTCCATTTCCACACTGAAGAGAATAAACACAAATTTTCAAAAAAGATGCGGTGTTTGCCCTACATCATGTGCCTTTAATTAAGAGTGCCAATAACCAGGATTAGCAAAGACCATTGATCGAAAAGGGACGAGATGTCATAAATAGGCAGATAAAACCTACACCAGTATTAGGAATATATGGCACTGCCAAATTCATTACGCTAACTATCTAACTAGGTACAGAAATTCCACATAAATAGTACTGACATTAAGCTATTCCAAATCTTGTTTAACAAATGTGATTTTGTTGGCCAGACAAAATTTTAATTGTCCAGAAATGCTAATTTTTTCACAACTGAAATTTGGCTTTCTGAGTAATTTTGCTTACCATTTTTAAATTGTATACTTGGATCTATTTCTGTACGTTCTTTAGCTTTAGATGGATCGGAGATTCTTACAGCAGGTTGTGATGACTGGCGGTACGTAAATGTGGTTTCTTCAGTGTTACTTTCTGGGCTTGTATCTCTGAAAATAGAATGATATAAAAAAAAAAGAACTTTAACAATTAAAATAATTAATTAAAACGCAACAAGAAAGAATTAATTTGGTTTACACATTGTTTTGGTTTTTTTTAAATATAGATTAAACAGTACAGTACTAGAGTTTTGCACAATTGAATGTATACAGTTAACCAAGTGAAATAAGCAAATGCTTTTGCTTTGTCTGTCGGTTCCAGTTACGGCTAACAGCATGTACTTGTTTGAATGAAATTTGGTACGCAATTTTGACATAACATTCCGGGTGGGGAAGGGAATGTCGGTGGGGAGGGTGGCAAATTTGAGAAAGCGCTAGGCAGAATCTGCATAGGTGGCGAAGAAAGGGCACCCAAACTGCAGATGAAAGGTAATTGCGGATGGTTTTAATTCTACAATTTTAGATTGCATGGACCAATTCCAATGAAATTTAATAGAAATGTTCATTGAACTCGGGCTGAGTGACGTATATATATAGTTTTAGACAACTTGATAAACCCAGATGGTCGCCAAAAATGCATCCCAAAACTGGTTTTTGGCAGGCGACCTTTAAACCATTCACCAGATTGAACACAAACTGGCTTTAAATAATCTTCAGAGTTCATCCAACATTTTGAGGAAAATTTGAAGTCTGAAGTAGGGAGCTACGCTACGGTACATACTACAAGAATATATGCCTTCCCCCATAATGTCCCTTACCAAAAAACAAGAATAGAGGAGAAATGCGATATTTTTACAACGGAGAAAACACACTAGCACCACCTAACTGTAGTGATTAGAAAAACTACACTTGAATTTTCGAAGAATCGGCTGTTATTCTTCTTCAGAAGTATCATAAAACGAAAATAAAAGCGTTCGACTACATGCTGTAGTGGCTGGAGCAATAAAAGTTTAAATGTCAAGCATCAGCGCCTGGACCACTGATCTTTATGTGTCTATCGCTTTTACGAGGAGGGCTGCTGTTGGCGTGGATGCGCTCCCAGTGGTTGTCAAGTTTGTCGGCCAACTCTGGGACGATTATCTTTTCAACATTTTCATATGTTGGGCCTGTCAGATTCATGAGGGGGACACGGCGACGAGAGAAACGACCTGATGGCAAGAGATTCAAGTGCTCTTAAATGAGCTCCTGTTTGGTGTTTGAGTGGCGGAGGACTGAGGTTTGGTCCCATGCTATTTATATATGTGTGGTTTTTTTGTTTATGTTGAGCAATTCCGTTTTGTTTCTCTCCTCGTCGTGTGGCTCCTATGTGTTCCAGCAGTCTGACTTCCAGTTGTCTTTTGGTTTCATCGATATATACTGCTGGGCAATTGCAGCAAGGCACTTTGTAGACCACTCAACTGAGATATCTGATGTTGGGAGGAGGCAAGTCGGGACTCGGGATAATGGGTTGGGGGTGGGGTGGAAAGGAGGGGGAGTTGTGGTCGTGCTGCTGCAGTTTTTTTTCCTGGTGGGGTATCGGTGTTGGGGAAGTGGAGGGATTTTGGAGAGAGAACATGGCTTGGTGTTTGAAGGTGGGGGGTGGGAGGCCGGGGTTTCAGGTTTGACTGGAGGAAAGGATCTCAGGAGCTTCTTCAAGTTGGGCGGATATCTTGGCCTACAGTCTACACCTTGACGAAATAGGATCCGGCTCACCTCTTCACTCTTGCGAGGTAAATAAGTGACATATTCTATAGGTCTAGTAATTTCTGCTTGTTGTTCTTCTTTCTTTTACGTTCTCATGGCTCACCTGGCTTTCGCCGCACTCCAAGCTTTTCTTGACTCAACATTGATCGGTCTGGCTGGGTACCCTCTTTCGAAGAACGTGGTTTTGGTTCGGTAGAGGTGTTGCTCGGATATTTCTTTGGTGGACGAGTGTTCAGCGATTCTTGTGACTTCGTTTCTAACCAGTGCTCTGAACAGAGACCTTGGGTGGGCTGAGTTGAATGGAACTCCTCTTCCCCCCGTGTGTGCTGCTTTGTGGTAGGGAGCGTAAGACATTTTTCCTTTTAAGTTGGTGAAATTTACGTCTAGAAAAGGAAGCATTCCATTCTGTTCATTTTCTCGGGTGAACTTGATATGCCTTCGTTCCAACTGTTGAGCAAATCAAGTATTGCATCTATCTCGCTTTTCAAGGGCGTGGCAAAAACGTTATCGATATATCTTTTCCATAGATTTGTAAGTTAGGGAATTGTGTGACAACTTCCTCGTCAAGAAATTGCAGGACCAATTCTGCCAGTGCAGGCGAACAAGAGTATCTCATTGGGGTCCGTGTGGTTTGTTGGTAGGTAGCGTTTTAGAATGTAACGTAAATTGATGACAGCTTGGTTTTGAGTTCTCTCGCTTCTCGGTCTACCTTCATTTTCTCGGCAGCTCGGTCGAACATTTTAATGATGAGATTGTGTGAGAGGCTGGGGAACAACAACCCCACCACATCGAATGACACTAACTGATGGTCTTCTGTAATACTGATTTTCTTGATGTGGTCGAGCAATTCTTCAGTGTTTTTTAGAGAATGGGTTCCCCAGAGATATTTCTTCGAACGGTCTTTAAGTTGCCAGTCTATGGGTTTAACTTGTGATCTCTTGGCGGATGTGATCAGTCGGAGGGGGTGTCCCTCTTTGTGCAACTTTATCTGTGCAAATATATTAGGCAGCATGGATCCTTCCGGTGGTTTTAGTTTGGCTGCTTCAGCCTTGTGTAGAAGTTTTATGTCTACGAGGGACTGGAGCTTGTCATTGACAAACAGACGTACTGGTCTGCACTTGGTGTAGTTTACTTTCCGATAAATTCCTGATTTATTGATCTCTACGCTGACTCTCTGGAATTGCTCAACATAAACAAAAAACCACACAAGAAATAGCATGGGTCCAAACCTCAGTCCTCCTCCACTCAAACACCAAACAGGAAGCTCATTTAAGAGCACTTGAATCTCTTGCCATCAGTCGTTCTCTCGTCGCTGTGTCCCCCTCACGAATCTGACGGGCCCAACATACGAAAATGTCAAAAAGATAATCGTCCCAAGAGTTGGCCGACAAACTTGACAACCAATGGGAGCCGCATCCACGCCAACAGCAGCCCTCCTCGCACGGCACGATAGACACATAACGATCAGTGGTCCAGACGCGCATGCTTGACATTTAAACTTTCATTGCTCCAGCCGCTGCAGCATGTAGTCGAACGCTTTTCTTTTCTTTTTTGTGTTACTTCCGAAGAAGAAGAACGGCCGTTTCTTCGAAAATTCAAGTTTAGTTTTTCTAGTCACTACAGTTAGGTGGTGCTAGTGTGTTTTCTCCGTTGTAATACTGTCAAGTTCTCACCACTGTCACCGCCGGTTGCCGGTATTTAAAGAAATGCGATAATTACAGCCACATGGAACATCATTTCTTCAGCTGCCCCCTCTGGCAAAAATTGCTTGCACCATACGCAACTTCTCTCTTTCTTGACCTGAACCCACAGTAAGGGTTAGTTCAAACCACCTCGACAAACGAACGAAAAAAACAAGGAACGGCATTGACCAACAGCACTAAAAATAATAATCTGTTCACCAGCATGACCGAACAAACAACGACGCACCAATCAACACTGCAGAATGAGTCCAGCTAGAATGCTTACTTTTCAAACCTCGGCTAAGGCCAAAACAACCCATCATACTGTGCTTCTATATTTTGTTTAACCGTATGTCACCATTGAATATAGCATAATTCTACTTCGCAGAATCCTCCTCACTGTGTTACAAGCTTGGGATCCCTTCCCTAGCCAACGGCACTTTTAAACTACGTCATTCCGCTCATTAACCGCGTCACTTCCGTCTTCACTCCACCATCCTCTTACCTGCCCTCGTCTTACCACTCTTTTTCTAGCCACTGGCACGAGCAGTTGTAACTGCTTGCTGGGGTTACGATAATTTTTTCTTTCTTTTCGGACTACGTCGAAGTAGTTTTTAGTAGGAATGAAGCGTTGTTTGGAGCTACACGCTTTAAGAGGGTATATATGTGGGTAGCTATTTCGCCGGTTCGAGAGTAGTACAAGATGGCAGCTGAGTTGGCGTTGGGCATCTGTTAGGAAACGAACGATGCAACCAGTCGGGTTTTTGGTAAGAACGATGTCACCATGTGAATACGGGACGAAAGGGTAAGTACTAGAATAAGTGGAGCATATAATAATATGTATGATCAGAGTTGTGCATAAATAGAGCGAGAAAATTGTGATGGGAACGAGTGTTGATACGGTGGTTATAATCATGTGAGGTTTAGCCGCACTGGGTGCGAGGCAGTTTTTTTTTGTGAGCAATTGAAAGCGGGAGTGCTTTGTGATGCAAATGATGATGTGGAAGGAAATGAATATTGTGACGCAATGAAAGAAAATGAGTGCTTATGTGGTGAACTACGTGAAGATTCAGCAGCGAAGGTTGGCCTTAATGAGTTGCAATAAGCGGCAGCTAGTATTTGAAAAAGCAGAACAACGTTTTCTGTGTGGTGTGCCAGACTAGTTTGAAATACGATATGTGCACGTGGCGTGCGGTTTGCGTTAAGTAACCGAAGCTGGTTGAGGTTGATGTTGGCTTCCCCTATTTGAGAGGTACGCCGCCACTGGACGTGGTTTAGGCGTGACCACCGTACGTTGATAATGATAGAAAGCATTACCCAATAAAATTGGATTAGACGTAGGCACACGGTGTACTTGATTGAACATATAAGAAATGGGTCCACATGGCTTGTTTCCCCAATATATTCCGTAGATATGCCAGGCGATCGATCAGCATAAAATACGATAAATCCGACGGTTTCTGCGGAAGTTGTTGCGGTGCAAAGCTGCACCTTGAACTCGTTCCCACGACAGTAGGACATTACAGCCAGGTTGGTGGATGGCCACGATCGATCTTTCCCAGGCATATTAACGTCATTACGATTAAAAGTGAAGCACGTCGGTTGCTTATGTTTGCCTGGCAGTGTCGTGTGTGTACTAGTTTGCACGATACTTTTGAATTAGACTCGTCTCCGGGTAAAGTGGATATTTTTGCACATGGAAATAGATTCAATAATTATTTTTATCTAGATGATTTTGGAATTTTGTGACCAGTCCGCAATCGCTAAATAAGATTTGGACAGGAAGTAAGCAAAACTTGGGATCGTAAAATCGACTAACGGCGTTTACAGTGGAAATTTGTAGACATTGTCGCAGAAAGTCGAAGAAATTCAGACGAGAAATTAGAAGAAAGTTCGATGAAAAATAACACTTTTTCCACCCAGGAAAGCACAACACATTACTTTCACCAGTCAACTTAAATTTTCGGAGATTTAACAATCTCCTTCTTCAGAAAGAATCTTCCAAAACACTAAACTATGCGAACATCACATGGGAGCAGTAGTACTAGATTAAAACGTGGCGGTTGTGGGGGAAGAGACAAAATGCCAACTTCATGTCAGGATCCAAGAATACAGGGTGTAACAAAAGGTTGTGTCCATACTTGGGTGACTAATGCCTTGCATCAAACTAACAACATAATTCCTATAAACATTTGGCCAAAAACGTTTTATTCTTTAGTTATCGCATGAAGTAATAACCCAAATTCCAACTTCTTTCCCCCTACCCACCCACTCCCACAATCTGGCGATTGCAAACACAAAGCAGAATAGGAAGGTAGTGAACGAAGATAGTGAAAAAACTGTTAAAGAGTCATAGTCAGACTAACGGAAAAATATCTCTTGCCCAAACATTTGTCCTAGATGGGGAGCAACCATTGTTTGAAATTGTCGTTAGTCGGTGTTAATGTAGGCCTGATAATACCATAGTGGTTTTAATCCCGTGAACAGATACACGGCAGAAACTCAAAAAGAAAAACGTCTTGAAATAAGAAAATCTAAAACAAAACCCACAACGGTGAAAGAAAACCGCCAAGTTTCAGCCAATCAAAGTGGTGATTTCAGATTCAAAATGGCTGCCACCAAGTAGCTACATTAGTTGCCAAGCAAGTTTTTGATTTAACGTTTGAGGTAATAGTCGGTGGAATTAGCTAGACAACTAATGTAGCAACTCGGTGGCAGCCATTTTGGCTCTGATATCACTATTTTGATTGGCTGAAACTTGCCGGGTTCTTAGTTTTGTTTTAGATTCTCTTATTTCAAGAGTTTCTCTTTTTCTTTTTGAGTTTCTGCCGTGTGTCTGTTCACGGGATTAAAACCACTATGGTATTATCAGGCCTACATTAACACCGACTAACGACAATTTCAAACAATGGTTGCTCCCTATCTAGGACAAATGTTTGGGCAAGAGATATTTTTCCGTTAGTCTGACTTTGACTCTTTAACAGTTTTTTCACTATCTTCGTTCACTACCTTCCTATTCTGCTTTGTGTTTGCAATCGCCAGATAGTGGGAGTGGATGGGTGGGAGGAAAGAAGTTGGAGTTTGGGTTATTAATTCATGCGATAACTAAAGAATAAAACGTTTTTGGCCAAATGTTTATAGGAATTATGTTGTTAGTTTGATGCAAGGAATTAGTCACCCAAGTATGGACACAACCTTTTGTTACACCCTGTATATTGGAGCAACACGCCTTGGGGAAAGACTAACTGGCATAACCCAACATCACACAAAAAAAAAAAACAAGGAATGTATAGACTGGGAGAAAACCAAGATTTGAATCAAGTCAAACACCAAAAATGAAACTCGCCTTAGAGCGCTAGTATTTTTAGCCATTAAGAGAATTTCACGTCGGCGGATTTTCCTTATGAATCTGACACCCCCCCCCCCACATACCATGACATCGACAACCTATTCCTTCCAGCACTTGGCACAAAGTTGGAAGAGCAGTGGAGGGGGGGGGGGGATTGAGGCTTAATGGCGCGTCGACAACTTGGTCATTAGCGCCAACCTCAGTCACAGTGCAGTGGTCCGGGTTGCCACTGCACCACACATTACAGAGATGTTATTCAAACCCCTAATCTAAATCTTGTCATACATCTGTACCTCCTACAAAAATTGAAAAACACCGGACAGGAGGACAGACTTATCGCCCAACTGACGCGCAATGTCATGCGGAAGATGGAACCGACGACGAACACCATCAAGATGGCGACAATCAACAAGTAAGTGCCGGACCGTAAGGGGCCGTCGACACCAAGAACATTCAGGAGGGTCAACCCCCCGCAAAAGGAAACAGTGAGTAAGTCGGGTGTGATCAATTCGCAAACGGGCCAACACAACCTCCTCACGGCGACTGCGGCGACACGCCGAGTGCCATTCCTCGACAGTGCCCTTAATGGCCCGTAACTTATTACCGTCCTGTCTGTCCCACAAGGTTTGCCAAAAAGCGTGTAACCTCAGACGCAGAGTTGGAAAGGCATCTGAGGGAACAAGGCTGAGATCCTTACCGAGAGGGCCAGAAAGGGCCCCTTTCGCAGCAGAATCAGCTTGTTCATTCCCTGCTATCCCAACATGGCCCGGGATCCAGCAGAAAAGCACGGTTTTCCGCTGGCCAGGCAAGCAGGAAAGCAAAGCTTGGACACGTTGTGTCAAGGGGTTCCGAGGATTGTAAGAGCAGTGGAATTTCAACTATACAGATCAGTGGTTTCCCCCTATAAACGCCACGTTTGAATCTAGTGCTACTGTTCCCATAGTTTAGTGCTTTAGACTATTATTTCTGAAGAAGGAGGATCGTTAAATCTTCGAAAATTTAAGTTGACTGGTGAAAGTAATGTGCTGTGCTTTCCTGGGTGGAAAAAGTGTTATTTTTCGTTGGACTTTCTTCAAATTTTTCGTCTGAATTTCTTTCGACTTTCTACAACAAACAAAACTTGGGAGATCTTGCAAACGGTTTGGGCTATTATCATTGCAACTATGGAAATGTGGAAGTTGATCGTGTCACAGGTCTCGATTTTGTTTGTTAAACAGAAAGTTGTGGATTTGTTGGGGACTTGGTTTGTGCTGCCCCACGAGAAAAAGTTACAACGTATGTTTCATATGGTGGAGCCCTGCAACAGAACCCGGTTGCCAAGATTCGAGAAATGCAACGATTATTGGGAAAAAATAACGGGAAGCGTGTTGTGCGCCGTAGGCAGTAGTAGGCTGCGGCCACTTTGATGGCAATTCAACCTATTAACCAAATCTTGAATGGGGGTCACCGTGGGTGCCTGCCAAAAGATATTGATGAGTGGGAATCTCCCGGTGGTGGCAAAACCTTAGGCTTTCAGGTGGACGCCAGGGTGGTGGTGGCTACGGAAATGTAGTAAACAGTGGTTGGGGTGCACAGTATAGAGTGCAGACGCACGAGGAGCTGGCAACCGGTTTAGGCTACTTTGCATTGTTATACACGTGACCTATTGGCAATACTTAAGGTTTTGGAGGTGTTGGAAGTCTTGCTCGGGGTAGAATTCTTCTTGGGTGGCAGGGTTGGAGTTTCTTAGGTTAGAGGCAGTGATGGAGGACTAGGTCCCAGACGCTGACTGTCCTGGTGCGCAAACTGGGATTTCGGCGGGAACAGTTCAGCTGTGTTGTGATGGCAACTTTGATACCGGAATGATTGAACCTAATTCCGGATGGGTATTTACGAACAGGTTTGTTTTCATGTGGTGCCTCTCAGCGTTTTGGCAGTTTTGGGGTTGGTGTGCCGGAGGTTGAATTGGTTGTTTCGCAAGCGACGACCCAGTTAGAGAGGAAATTTGGGGCTTGGGGCCGCTGCCAATGGGCAGAGTTCAGCAATGAGTGTGCTGTCAGTTGGGAGGTTTTTCCACACATGCCTTTGTTCCACCGTGTCCATTTCTGAACCGCTACATTGACATGTTGTTCAATGATCGAGTGCGCCGAGCGGTAGTGGGTACGCCGGCTTGGTGGAGCACGGCGCGGTTTGTCCAGCATAAGAAGAGTAGTTGGGCGAAAACTTAAATGTACAGCAAGATGGACTTCTAAGTAAAGGCGTGTTTAAACCCAAATCCTGCCTTAATAACTTCGATTACTAAGAGAGTCAACGGAAACACTTTCAACCATGTCCGACATTATGGACCGGTCTCAAAACGGCGAAAACAGTAAATTTTCGACTGCTTTCAAAATATTCGCAGGAATTTCTCTTGCTGTCTTCTTCACGCATTTAGTTTCACAAGCCATTCCATCACACCGCACTGCGTAATAATTTCATAATAAATTAGTTTTAACTGTCAAATGGCTTATTTCTTCCATAATCGCTTAATTTCGTTTAAACTGTAAATTAAGTTAGAATTTGGAGGAGGGTCGATCTAATAAACTAAATTAGTGAAAAAATGGAAGAAAGGCAATCGCATTAATGCTACATTTAATTCAGATCGTATACGTTAATGATCACATTCTCACAGACTCTTCCGTGATAGAGAAAACTCCTTCCCTGGACAGAAATAAGTTTAGAAAATAGATTATACATGTTTTAGGTCCCCCAACCACGTTTTTAAGGTTTTACTGCATTATTCTCATCTTGTTTGTCTGTTGTTAATTCGAGACCAAGACACTAAAATACTGTGTCGAAAATTAAATGCTGCGCTTGTTACATGCCTGTTGAGACTTTTGCTCAGTCAGACAGCTCCCATCTTTTGTTGCCACCCCAACTCTCGCAATACTTGTTTGGTTTCATGATTACAGTACCTTCTTCGATTACAGTACTGTATTCATATTTATACGCAATATTTCGCTCGGCTAGGTTTCTCATCGCAACGTAACAACACGACACGAGCCTTAATTAAACTAAAATAACAACAAATAATAATATGAGATACTATCGATTAGACACATAATTTGACTATACTGTCACCCATAATTACAACATTGTTACCCAGCATGCCTCCTGTTAGTTTTGTCTGTGATAACACTTACAGTGTTAGGTAGGCTACTTCAATTTTTCCCTAATATGTTTTGGCGATAAAACTACATTCCACAACCTGTCCCATTAATGCAGAACTACGAACTACTCAGAATCTATTTCAGGTAGCTATGGCCACACAACTCCTACACTCACCGATCTCCCGTAACCGTCATGCAGACTTGGCGCTTATTAAGCAACCGACTTCTAGATTTCTCACGATGAGATAAAGGACGATTGTCTTCGTCCGATGACAATTCATTGGATGAACTTGAATCTGGCCTGTGGTCAAGTATATCTGGAACTGTAAAAAGAATATACAGCTGTAAGCCACATTCAATCAGCCATGTTACGTCTTTTAGTTTTGGGGTTTTACCATGCTGTAAATAAAAACAAAAAAAAAAACAAAAAACAGTTACAGTGTTACAATTATCTAGCAAGCTTGTTAACAGAGATTTACAATATTATTGGCCTAGAGAAGAGGAACCTTAATACATTGTTGAGAAAACTTACTACACAACGTCACACCAATGAACAACAAACTTGTCCACTTACATTTTCGGTGGATTAAGGACGGTGTCCACCTTCTTCAGAAGTTTCAGTACCAAACGATGCGTCCGCATGCTATACCATTTTCTTTTATATTTTTGGATTATTTTCTTCTCGATGCCTGTCAAGGGCTCTTCGACCCATTTGCTTAATAACGCTTTTGGTCAGCCCTACATATAGATGCCCTAACAGATGCTGCTGCAATCGCGCAAGGGACAGCGTACACAGCTGCTTTCGTTTGTGGGAGGTGTAGAACTTTTTTGGCGGTTCGACTGTGGTTTAAAGGGGGACGGAGCTATTTGGTTGTGGTGTTGGTTTCTGTTTAGTCCGGGTTTGGTAACTGTGGGTGGCTGGGCTAGGTGGGTTTTATGTGGGGAACCCCCTCGTTTTCTGATTTCTTTTTCTCTTTAGTTGGGGGTGTTGGGGTCATTTCTTTTTAATGAGTATGGTCTTCAGGTTTGGTTGGTTGTGAACAAAGCATCGTGTTTCCATATTTGTGAGTGTCTTTTCGACCTTTCTGGTTTTTCCTGCACAGTATGTTACCACTTTGACAGGACCTTGTTGGGGCTGTTTGTCCTCGTTCTGTGATTTTTGGGTGCAATCTCCACTTTCTTGCCTGATTAATTACTCTGTTAAGGATATCCCAGTTGAAGAACTTGATTTTGACCTTATGGAAGTGGATCTTAGCGGTCTCTCTCTGTTTCAATTGGACCTTTATTCTTTTCATTTCGTTCATTATGGATTTAACTTGTGTTTTTGGATGGTTGGCGTCACAAGGAATTCCTCTTTCTGTCTGAGTTTATGGTAGGTTTCTCACTCGAGGTTCCTACTTTTCCTTGTGATCGTGACGTCAAGGAAGGTTATTTCTGAGTCCACTTCTGATTCAACAGTACAGTGGATGCTGGGTTCCCAATTCAGAGTCTGAAGAACGTTGGCTACTGCATGGGCTTGGTTCACAGTGAAGTTGTCATCCACCGTTTCAAAACACTTTCGAAAAATCCAAGTAGATGCAATTCATGTGTGCACGGCTGTTCATTGACATCATCCAGTCTTCCTTAGAGAGAAGCAAGTTGACAGAACAGGATCGGCCTCGAACAAAGCCACGTTAAGCATCACATGACACGCACATGACGTAAATAATGTAAGCATAAATTGTATTTGGTAAAGTAAACAAAGTACAACAGCAAGTACAGTAAGTACTAATTTGCTTTAATGTTCGAGTTTTTTCTACTGACTAAACATTATTATCGGGCTCGATATAATAAGCCATATTCAGCGGAAAAGTTAAGCCAAAAATCACTCAAAAGGTTTGCGACAGACACACTAGTGATCAAGTGATGTGACCTACTGCGGCAAATTTGTTCATCACCTGATTAAGTTAAGTAACACTAGAAAGGTAAAAATTTTGCCAACCATACCCAAAATGAAGACATTTTAGTCAACGTCTTAGTAGGTAAAAGCATCAATAAGTGTAACGTGTTGTTTGTTGAACCACTGCAGCCGACTAAAGGTCATCCTCACAAGTTTCACAGATCCTATGCTTACACCCTGATTCGCAGTTCCTTTTAGTCCATCAAGCTAGTGAACCAAGTACAGCTCTACCCTATGATATTATTTTTACTCCAAACCTGAGTGTTTGCAAAGCCAGGATCGATTTTGCCATTTCCCAATCGATGAGGTATGGTGTATTCCTTTAACGGTATGTGCCAATTTTAGCAACCAATTAATTTTCAATTTCACAGTAGTTCTATTAACAACACTATCTGCCATTCTCTTCTCTAGGAAGACTTATGTGAGGATAAAGGTTTTATCACTCGCCACAAACCATTTAGACAGCAAGAAAGTGTCCCTCATGAATATGACGAGACCAGCATATGAAGACATCTACCAACTCGTCCAACTGAATCTGGCCTTCATGTGGGACAACAGATGAGCAGTCCAGTTAAAACATGTGGTGTAGATCAGTAGTATATGCAGTATGTGGTTTCCCTGGTGCATGGATTCTGAGGAAAGTGAACGACTTGACTTCATCGAAAATTTAAAAAAGAACTATTACTGTGTTATTTCTCCTTTTATGGTATTGTATTTTAGATTTTTATCGAGATAACATACATCGGAAATTTTTATACCGTAAAACTCCATTACAAAACGAACAAAAGTCACTAGAAAAACGCTGACTTTCACAACAAAAAACACTCACACTGTCTAGCGAATTTTTGATAGCTACTATCTTCCCCAGGCCTTAAAGTTAGTTTGGACTCTGTTTACATCTCCGTTATCGTCTGCTTGTTGGTTGCCATGCTCCAAACTTTGTCTGGATCATGGCAACGAACTAGCAGACGATAACGGAGATGTAAACAGAGATGGAGATGTAAACAGAGTCCAAACTAACTTTAAGGCCTGAGGAAGATAGTAGCTAACTATAAAAAATTCGCTAGACAGTGCGAGTGTTTTTTGTCGTGAAAGCAAGATAACATACTATAAGTTTGTGCACAACACCACAAGAGAAAAGGAAATGGCACAACTTGTATTTCATTGAGATGGCATAATACAGACTCGAACCACGAACTGAAGATCGATGAACCAAAGTCCTGGCGAGATGGCCAAGACGACACGGGAATCTGCCAGTGATCTGGAGTTCGTTGCTTCAAGTGCTGGGCATGTCACCACAATAAAATGTAAGGCTTAATGGTTTTTATTAAGTAGTGTTATTTTCGTACTCTTTTTTACTTAGTGTACCATAAAAAAAAAATGAAAAAGAAAGCAGGTTTTCCTAACTTTTGTCCCCTGCCTTCAACATTCATTGGGTTTTAATTACGGCATTAATGCGGCAGAATGTGTATAAAGAATTTTTCAATCCTTACACACATGTTTGGAAAACCAACCTTGGTGAAGTGACCTCAGACGTGGTCGCCCTGGTGGAGGGGCAATTTCAGGTGTGTCCGAGTCTGTACTAGCTGGGCTTTCAAACTCTGCAGGAGGAGCACTAGGAGCAACTACCGAAGGGTACAGACGAGGGACATCCTGCTTTCTCAGAGTGGAACTCTTAAGCTGTTCTCTGCTGGACGACCGACATAGCGTTGCTGTAAACGACCAACAAAACACTGAACGTGAACTTTTAACGTAAAATCAGTGTACGGCAAGTCACGAAGATAAATACGGAACTGTGATAAGCAGGAGCAAAATAGAAAACTAAGGGGAGTTACGTTTCATTAACTTCCACTGTACTACTTAGCCAGGAACAACTACAGCAGTACAGGAATATGATAGAAAATGTCTCTACCTGTACGAGACTGACAAAGGTGGGTGCAACGTCATCAAGGTTGATTTTAAGTCCTTTGTTTTTAAACATTAGGTGGTTAAAATGCTAAACAGTGTCATAATAATATCAAAAAGAACTTGACTAACAGATGATTAGTTTTTTTGTAGAATCAACTAACAATCAAGTAGAACTTTAAAAACTTTAATTTGTGTACTGTGAAACGCCATTATGTCAACAAAGTTTGGAATAAATTCCAGAAAAAATTACCGCTTACTTTTACAATCAAGACAACAGTTTTGTCCAGCAAATTTTCGATAACTTGCTGTTATCTTCTTTGGGCCTCAAGGATATAGCTCGGACTTTCTACATCTGAAATGTGTTAGTTCGACGAACAGGAGTGAAAGATGGAGAACGTCTGAGCTATACACTTGAGGACTGAAGAAGCCAACAGCAAGTAATCGAAAATTTGCTAGTCAAAGCTGTTGTCTTGATAGTGAAAGCGAGCAGCAATTTTTTCCTAAATTTATTCCAAATTTTGTTGAATCAAGTAGAGCGATAGTTTCAATTGTAGGTAACTCACGGCATGCACAATATTGCTGCGCATCTGGCATTAAATGCTAAAGTATGCACTCCTTACGATGATTGGCTACAAGCACTTTTGTTTTCTATTTTGTTCCTGCTTACATGGATATTTTTTAAAGATGCTTAAATTAAAGGCCATTCAATGAATCATTAGGTGAAACTCCAAATTCCGAATTGTGTTAGAGTGAATCTAGAAACTTCAAACTCAATTTTTTCAAGTTTTAAAAGAAAATCATTATTCTCTTCAAATAATTCCACCAAATTAAAATCGTCTAGATTCATACTATGGAACGTAGCAGACGACATTACTCACGTACGGAGGAAAATACGCAATATTCCAGACAGGCAAGAATGATTTAACAATTCTTGGCGAATTTTCGATAGTCAATTTGCTGTGGATGGAAAAACCTAGTCGACTATTATCTTCAGGCACACAATAAAAACTCCAAAACACTACCACTTATTTACAGTCCATTAGATTCGAAATTATTTACAGTCCATTAGATTCGAAATTGGCGTTAACTTGGCCTCCGATATTTACAAGGTATATATATACATACAAGATAGGTGTGCGACGCTCATGCACTGCCTCCGTTAGTTTGAAGGCTGTTATTCCACTTTTTTCTGAGACGCTCTCTGAAACCAGCATCCAAAAGGATGAATATCTAGGGACCGTCTAACTTTTCAATCCAGTTCCTTTTGAATGCTGGTTTCAGAGAGTGTCTAAGAAAAAAGTGAAATAACGGCCTTCAAAATAACAGAGGCGGTGCATGAGCGTCGCACACCTACCTTGTAAATATCGGAGGCCAAGTTAACACCAATTTCGAATCTAATGGACTGTAATTAAGTGGTAGTGTTTGGAGTTTATATTGCCGGATGATGATAGTTGGCTAGGTTTTTCCATCCACAGCAAATTGACCATCGAAAATTCGCCAAGAATTGTTAAATTATTCTTGCCTGTCTGGAATATTGCGTATTTTCCTCCGTACGACAGTAATTCCACCAAAACGTATCATCTTTCCATAAATTCGATAGAATAAATGCTTTACGTATTGCGGAATATGTGGTGTAGTTAATAGTTATACAGTAATTAGTTTGTCCAACTTGGCTTACAGCCCCGTGCTAAGATTGAAATTGCCAGCAGAACCGATCCGTTTCCACCCTAGTTTGTAGTGTTTTTGATACAGGGAAAACTGATTCCCTGGTAAAAGTTCACCATTCATTATGCTTATTTTCAAAATAAAGATAGTCAATATCATGAGAATTTTTGACAAAAATACTTTTGTCATCATCTGGCATTTCAAGGCTCTGGTCACATCTTTGGCTTTCCATCTCGTTTGAATTTGGTCGACTCTGCAGCCTCTGGTATTTTGTGGGCAGTTTGCCTTTCTGCTTTTCTCTTCCTACTCTACGGCAAACAAGAGACAAACGGCCCACAGAGTTGACCAAAGTCAAACGAGATTGAAACCCAGATGTGACCAGATAGGCTAATCTCCAAAAAACCCTTGAAGTGCCTGATGAACGTAAAAATATTTTGAAAATGAGCGTAATGAATGGTGAACTTTTACCAGGTGAATTAATTGAGTTTTATAGTATATCTAGCAACGGTTTTTTCAACAAAAAACTGATTTAATTTGTTTGAACTTTTAGTAATTTTAAGAAACTACACCATCATCTTCGTAACTTGAACTCAACTTGAAACTCGATACTAAGACTGAACTGAATAGATTTTGCCAAACAGATTTTCACAGATTTTGTGCTGATCGGCAAAAATCAGTTCGGCAAACAAAAACCTACAGATTTTGATTTTTGTTAGGCCCTCGACAATAAATAAATTCTGTTTCACCACATGTTTTGTTACCTTTTGTTTTAATTTAGGCTAGACCTACATGTTTTACATTGCGTAGGCTACAGTTAATAACTGACAAATATTTACTTTTATTTAGGTAAAAAAAAAATGTATTCCAATATTTGCATTAGCTACAAATTTGTTAGCCTACAAGTTTGTGCAAGCCAGTAATAAATTCATAAAATGTAAGCGATCGGTTTGGTTAAATCGGAACGGTACACCAATCAATTTGTGGCTGATCGTTTCGGAATCTGTTCAGTAGAAAAAATGCTGATCGGTACAGCCTTACTCGATACTCTACCACCAAACTCGACTCGACGTGAAAAAGCTGAGCTTACACACTGCTACAAACTAGTGGCAAATCTTTGTATCGCTTTGTTCTTACACCGTATAAATTGCTGTACGAGACAAAGGTGGAGTTGATTTTGTGTGTAGAAGACTAAGGATGTTGCTGTACCGTATGACTTCAAACTGTAGAAACATAGTACTTCTGAACATCACATTGAAGTTAATGCACAGCACAGGGTGACCGGGAAAATAGAGTGGTTGAATAGTTAACCTGATTGACTCATCGGCCAGAGGTCAGTCTTGGTCTCGTCACAATTGTGGTCTCATGCCAACTCTGTGAATCGAGGAATAGAAAGGCCATAATATGCGTTCGATCTAGCAATTTCCACCAAAATTATTCGAAAAAAACATTACTGGCAATACTATGAAATTCACTCATCGTAAAATGGATTTAAAAACCATGGGTAAAATGGGTTTTAAATCCATTTTACCAAAATTATGCCTCTACAGAATATAACCTCCGCAGTTGAAAAGACAATCTAAATACGTCCCATTATTACAAAGCAAAACAACTACAACGGGAGCACAAACTAAAACTATGTTTGTTATATGGTGACACACCAAACTTTCACTATTGAAAAAGCCGACACAAAGCATTTTCAACAAATCAGTTTTTTTATAGCCTTCATTGCTTTTAATAGATAATGGCACATACACATTTTAACTATTTTAAATGAAGTAAATATTAAAAGAAGTTTCCCCGTATTCTGTCTCAAAAGGCTCATCTTTATTAGTCGACTTAGACTCTTAAAAGAGTCTGTCTGGGTGTCTGTCTGTGTGTTCGCGCTATAGCGTTTTAACGAATTATCGGATTTCTGTCAAATTTTGCACACAGATTCTATGGCACATTTCTAGGTCTTAGTTCGAAAATAGGTCAAATCCGTTGACGAAATCCTCCAGTAGAAAAATAATCAAAGATTTTTTTCGCAGCAAACGTACGAGGATCATTATTTTTTCTTCAGCCGACTGACGTCATCAATCCACCGACCTATGGCTGGTAACTCTGTAGCCCTCGACAGCAGCCGACGTTACAACCAACCGACCAATGACTGGCATTCGCTTAAATAATTATTCTAGGTCCTTGACGTTGGCACGCGGCCCACTGATATGTACGAATAACTGAACCAGCATGCGAAATTAACGTAGACTTGAGCTACTTGTTTGGGACAATCATTCATGACTTTAGTGCTTAGTACATTTTTTTTTTGGGGGGGGGGTGGGCATTTTCTTAAAACTACTGTTGGCCAATAACTTTGTTTATCTAGTTATTTCCTCCAAATCAGTCGGGCCGTGTGGCAATGTTTACGTCGATAAATGAAATTTTCAAAACACCAGGACCAAAGAGTTTGGAGCCCAACAGGGCACCTTCCCTGTCAGAAAGCTGCCATATACTGTGCTGAATATTTTGAACGCTGATTCAGTTCACTACTATTCTAATTAAAGTTCCAGTTTTAAAAATGAAACCCATGGAAGAATCGTAGTGGATTCGTCTTTAAGTGAGAGGTGTGCGCCGTCACGCCATGCCATCACAGCTCATCAAAAACTAGAAACACAAGTGACCTCTAGTTTTACGGGTAGCTTATGCACTGTGGAACCGTGCCCAACAAATCATTTGGATTTTTGGATTGCATTCTTTAAGGAGGATTAATTAATTATTCAGTGGTATTAGGCAATTACTAGCCACATCGATTACTAAATTAGCAAGAAAAAACAAATCGACTCTTACTATAATTGGTTTAAACAGGTTTATTTTGGCAATAGAGTCACAAAAAACAAGCGCTTTTGCCACACGGTCACTAGACCGCTAGAGGGCTATACACGAATTTTAGGTGGATTATATCTAAAGAATTCATGCTTACTGCACAAATCGTCAGTCATGCAGATTAGGCCTAACTGGTATGTATTCCCGATTACAAACATCAGCTGGGCTTAATGCACGGAATCACCAACTTTCAAGATTTTCACCTTACATTTGCATTCATTGAAAAATTTGTTATGCTGTGACAGTTCTCAACAAACCTCACGACTGCAGGTTTTAGAACTTGACGCTTCTTTTTATGTCAATTTTTTAGTTAGAAAATAGTGGTTATCAAGAGCACAAAATAAAAATGTAGACAACAAATTTGTTTCGTAAACCATGTTTCTATAGATGAAATAATAATTGTTAGGTATTGAACATTTTGTCTTCGATTTTCAACAATAAATGTTGGAATGCAAGTCCATAGCTCTCAAAAATTATGAATTAAAATGATGTTAGTCATAAACTGATTCCCATTGTTAACGATGTGATTATTGGAGTTTAACAAGGCAAAATAGGTATGCACCATTACCGATCGGCACCTATGCTGCAGTATTGGAAAATTTTGGTAAAGGCTCACTTTTTCTTGGATTAATTTCCATAAAAGCTAACCAATGATAGTTTTAGTTATTTTTCAGCACTAGACTCAGTATCGGATCAAATATGTCAGTAAAAAGAGGTACATTATCAGATCAGTGCAGTCCCATCTTTAACAAACAATAAATGGAAATTAGATAAAAATTAAACGCCACGTACAGTGTACTTACTATCAGTAACAGGACAACGCATGTTGTGGGGTGATGTTTTTTTCCGGACCTTGGAATACTGCGACTACAAGAAGAAAAAGAAAGAAAACAACATGGTGTGAATGTGAAAGAAAACGAATATGGTGTGAAATTCTGGTATTCCCTTCCGCAAGCGTCAAGTACAATATGCATTGATCCCTTTCTTCGCAGTTAAAAAAAAAAAAAATGACCAAAATAAATGATGCATGGCATTATGATTTGTGAGCAGTCGTTTGCAGAATTTTGGAAAACTGTAAAATCCGTTTACTACGTATTTACTTCCTACGAAATGTGTGAAAAATTAATAAGAAAGCTATAACTGCAAGCAAATTTGTTTCGTTTATCGTCATTTTGTTGCTACGATGTCGATACCTTAAGATTTTTACAGGATAGGCTCATCTTTACTTTAGCAATAGATTCACAAAAAAAAGCGCTTTTGCCACACATTCACTGTACCGCTAGTGGGCTATAGGTGAATTTTAGGTGGATTATATCTAAAGAATTCACGCTTACGCTAAAAAATGAACCAAAGTTTGAATGTTCCGAAATCAATCCATCACACATGAAACGCTTGTATTTTAACATTTTTTTTTGGCATCAACTTGGCATAAATTTGGCTTTATGGACACGGCTGGCTACATGATCAACAAAGTTTTAGGGATATAATTAATGAATCCTACCTAGTATTTGAGCAGTACAGTAATTGCAGAATTATGACAGGCTCTTCTATTGTTCCTATTTGTGAATTAATTTGCAGGGCGAGAAGTTCACAAATGAAGGACACCCCGGACAGGTGCATAGACCCACAAATACATACATTAAACTGCTTTAATTTTTGGTCAGAGGCCCGCTTTCTGGTCTTGGGCACACGGTAAACACACATCAAGACGAATGTTAAAAGCTACACATCAACCACCTACGTCTTTCAACATGTTTTTTAAGTTAATTATTATGTTACGAACAAATGTCTATCAATTTTACACATTAAATTGATAAGCGACTTTTGGCTGATCACAGTAAGTACAGTACTCTTATTTTGAACCTTCATCATGCTCAAGGGTCTTGTGAAAACAAGTTTTGAGTTTTACATTTTAAACTTGGCACTGCTCAAGTCAACTGTCAGGTTGTGTTGACAGTGGCCCCCTATCGGCATTCGTCTGAGTTGGAGTGCGCCGGAAGCTTCTCCATCTCTCAGTCAAATTCGTTGTCAGTTCTCTAGCAGTTATTTTGGTAATGTTTTGACACGTTGGCTCTTGAATGTTCATAAGTCGGATATTTTGGTCCCTTTGGTTTTGAATAGTGAGACATTCAAGTGCTCGCAAATGTGGTCCATTTCTAGTATTTGACTTTATCAAGACTTTCGTTTCATTCCACGCTATCTTGTGGTTGGTTTTTAAGCCACTTTTCTATACTTTATTTTAGAAAACATACGCAGGTCGTAGATGCTATTGCATCCAGTGCAGGGGTTTTCCATACGCAGACGCTGTTGCTACCAGTACAGGGGGCCGCATACACTGCCGACAACTCCCACTCACATGCGGAGTAGTGTACTCTGTACATCGTCCCCTGTGCTATATGCAACAGCATCTACAACCTACATATGGAAACTAAATGAAGAGTTTGCCAGAATTTGACACTAGTGGGAGTTTTCGGTAGTGTACGCGGCCCCCTGCACTCGTAGCAACAGCGTCTGCGTATGGAAAGCCAAACGAAGAGTTTGCCAGAGTTTGCGAACACAAAATGTCGAAAATAAAGTAAAGAAAAATGGATAGCTTACAAACCAACCATCCCATAGCATGGAATAAAATGAAAATCTTGATAAATATGAATACTACATGAGCCACATTTGCTAATATAACTACTAGAGAACTGACAACGAGCCTCACCCCGAGACGTGGAGGAGCTTCTGGCCCACTCCAGCGCAAATGAACACAGAGGGAGGGAGCCACAGCATCACATGACAATTGACTCGAGCACTGCGAAATTAACAATGTAAGACTCACAACTTGTGTTACTCAAGACCCGCGAGCCTGATGAAGGCTGACACCAAAACGTACCATACTTATTGTGATTAGCTGAAAATCGCTTATCAATTTAATACGTTAAATTGATAGACATTTGGTCATAGCGTAATAATTAACTTCGAAACATTGCTCCAGACCACTGGAAAATGAGCCCGTTGGAATTCATGTTTTTTTTTTTACATTGTGACCCAAGCCAATTACTAATACTGGACAATAACTAAAGCAATCTTTATGTATGTGCCTGTGTGTCTACTCCCATGTCAGAGGTATCCTTCATTTGTGAATTATCATCTTCACGTAAAGAACTGTCCGGATACCACTTCTTACACAGAATTTACATATGATCAACAACCATTTTCATTAACTTTTTCCGTCTTTTCAAGTAGACTAGCACATGGCCACTTTTCTGTATCTATCTTAATGTAGTTTTTAAACTGTTCAGGAATAAACATACCTTCCAAACTGAAAGAACTTTTCCCTAGAATTTCTACCAAAACATTGCAGGAAATTAAGCTAAACTGAGCAAATTACAAATTACCACAGGGTGAACAAAAGTATGGTTCAACATAAATATATATGCCATTTCATTGTTTATAAAAACCAAACAAAACCACTGAACATTGACAGGCAGGGAGGAAATCCAACAATTGTGGAACACAGTCCTCCCCCCCCTCCCTCCCCCAGACCCATAATTTGGGTCAAAAAGACCTTTAAGCATTTCTAAACAGTGTGCAACTGCTGCTGCTAAACAAAACAAGTAACAGTGTTCCCACATTGAACTACTGAAAATCATTGCTACAATACTCTTATCTACTTCTAAATGCAGGGCCAGATTAAGACCTTGCGGGGCCCGAAGCATCTGGTTGTATCAGGGGCCCTGATCTATACAAGGTAGGAAGGTTGCCTAAAATAAGCTAAACCTGAAAATGTCTACAAGTTTTAAAGTTTTTTTTTTTTTAGTTCTGCTAGTTTAACATAAACAAACATGATACAACTATGACAACACCATTTGAAAAAAAAAAAGAATTGACAAATTTTTAAGTCGTAGGGGTCCCCTAGACTACCTGGGGCCCGAGGCAGCTGCCTCATTGTTAATCCAGACCTGTCTAGATGCCATAAAACTTTCCGTAGAACCTTAACTAGTTAATCGTTTTTACACGGACAAACCTATCGTTTTGGAATATAATCTTATAGCAAATTAAAAACTGCCAGTCCATAAACACCTCCAAGAAGAAATACCTTACACATATCATCTCCGATATGTCCCTTCCAACTTAATGCCGGTTTTCTCATCCAGATATTTCTCCTTTCCCACTTTTCTTTTCCTCCAACTAACAAACTATTTAACCTATGTAAAAAATAAGATAATACATTTTGAGTGATCATTTGTTTGCTGCATTGTGTGCTACGTTTTGAAATTGAGCTTCTTATTTTTTTTTTGTATTCTCGTTTTACATTACATTGTATTTATTGTTATTTGATGATGTACCGTAAATCGTGTATTAAAATCCCACCCCCTAAAAAGCTGTATAGTCAAAATTATGAACTAGTGGAGTTAAAGCCCACCCCTCAAATTGTTTTTTCTACGAAAAATTTCTAAGTTATATGATGTGAAAAAAGCTAGTACTGCTTGCTATGTTCACTGGCCTTATCTCCCTCCCTGTAGCAATACTGGACTCTTCCTTTAGCTCCTAGCACCTACACAAGGCCTCTGCATCTCTCACCTAAGCCTCCTCCCTTCTTCACAGCAATTAAAAGGATGTAAAAATTGGTCTTTCAGAGATCGTTCAAAAGCTTCGAATTTTCTGTAATAGATGTCCAGAAAGGTTAGAAAATTGATAATGCTTGATTTAAATGCCCCCCCCCCCCCTATTTTTGCCAAATTAACTGCATAAGCCCATGGGCGATTAATCCACAATTTACGGTATTGGCCTACTTAAAAGACCTCGGTCTTATCCACCATTGCGTCTAATTATATGGGCAATAAAGCCCCGTTTCTTTCTCTCTCTCTCTCCCTTTTCTCCACAGCTGAATAAATATTGGGAAAAAGGTATTCAAATATTACTGTACTGGATATTGCGTCTCGCGATTGGCAGTGTTTTTGTCAGCGCATCACAAAATAAACCGTTAGGCTTACTTGAATTACTTTGAAACGCCGTTGAATCACTTCGATCTCGGAAATTACTCATTACGCTCACTTTCAAAAACAGGATACTGTCAGTATCTTTCAAAGTTTCGATTGTATTTCAACAACCTTCATCAGGCAGGGTCAAAAAAATTGATTCTTCTGGTTACATTTTCGTCTGCTTGTTTGAAAAGAAAAGAACGTTCACTGGACGTGGATGATTTCTTTTCTTTTCGAGCAAGCAGACGAAAATGTAACCAGAAGACTCCATTTTCTTGACCCAGCCTGATGAAGGATTGTTGAAATACAATCGAAAATTTCCAAGATACTGACAGTATCCTGGTTTTGAAAGTGAGCGTAATGAGTAATTTCCGAGATCGAAGTCAGTGCATGCTAGTTCTAGTTCATTGTCGCAGTAGGTTGGCCTTTGATGAGGCCAGAATTCGTTGTCGTGCTGGGAAACCATCATTATGGGCGGGGGCGGTGCGGAGATTCAATTTGATTCGCATGCCGTTTGCGCTATTCGCCATGATTTCACTGCCCTCACATTTTTCTAATGAGAATCAAACCTCTCTTCCTTCTAGGGCGGGAGATAGAAATTTATGGGTGGGGGGCAGGGGGCACCTGTGTCTCACTTAAATGCTGGACCCTCCTTGCCTGTCAATGTACAGTGGTTGTTTGATTTCTATATACAATGAAATGGAGTGAATTTATGATGAACCTGACGTTTTGTTTACCCGGCATAGCGAAGAATATTAAAACCATTAACCCTGAAACAGTTACTAACAAGTAAGGCTGTACCGAACAAAAATTTTTCAGCCGAACCGAACCAAACTGAGCAAACCTTAAATAAGGCGAACACCGAACACTTCCGAAGCGAACAAAAATGTACCAAATCAATGAACCTTAAAATAAAGTTTAAAAGAACTCAGTTTACAAAGATTCATACATTTATCAAAGTTTACGTTTCTAAGAAATGCAGGTATATTCACATGGACTTGTAAGTGCACAGATATGGAAACTCTTGTTTTAACATAAAGAAATTCCCTTTACTTTCACAATTTGCCTCATAACTTCTGAATGGTTAGTGCTAGAAATTTGTGGTTTAGACCAACGGAAAGCTGACGAAAATCCGCCAATTAGAAGTGGAAATACGTTCGGTTTGGTATTTTGCCTTTGAAAGGCCGAACACCGAACCGAACCGAACACCCTCTGTTCGACCATGTTCGGTTCAGTTTGTTCGGTTCGGTACAGCCTTACTAAGAAGCTTAAGCCCCTGCCAACACCAAATTTGTTGAAGCCTATAGTGTATTTAAGACTCGTTGATCAAATTAGAACCAAAAAGTTCAATATGGGAAGACAATGATTAAAATAAAAAATAAAATAGGCGCACAAAACAAATTAAGTGAGCATCCTAACAGGTCTAAACTGCTGACCCGGCCATACTTTTCGTTACAAAAAAGCCATTCATATTTAGCTAATTACTACAGTTTTACTAAGTACAGTTGGAAAAAGGCAGCACTCGTGATAAATAACAAAACTTCCAAGAACTTTCCAGTCACCTGTAAAAATTCACACTTTCAAGTAGTAGGTATGGTTAACGGTTTTCCAAGCAAGTGCGAAACCTGCATATAGCAGCAAAGACTTCACAATACAGCACAGTTAACCCATTATACCGATACCTCTTACAACAGCACTTATTATAAGGCCGCGAAAAGAAATAAGTCTGTTTCTCGGGTATTTTCATTCAAAAAGTAACCAGACCACCAGGCTTTTTATTTTATTGGAAGTAGTTCAAGTCTTACTTTCAACTGCTCAAAACACTTGCATCTTAATTTTACGGAAAAACTTGCAAAACACTTAATTTTACAGAGCAGAAAGTGGTTAATTTAGGCTAAATAATGCTTATTTTCAGCTACTTTTCTTTGTAACGGTAATAAATTTAACATGAACTAGCAAATAAAAAGCATCGACAAGGCGCAAATTTCAACACCAGGCAGGGCCTACGAAACAACCAATTTTTTTTTCGTAGCCTAATAATGCTATTTTTTACGCTCTACAAGCAACAATGCATGCAAGAGTCATTGTTTACAACGATTCTGTTTCCGAACACAACTGGACTGTCGTTACAAAGAGGTGTCGCTGCATTGGAAGTAATGATTTTCTCAACATATTACCCTTAACTAGGGGAAGCATGTGGAATTTTAACTAAAGTCGAGCTGAGCCTAGTTCGTAGCGGAAGATCGGAATATCCAGAAGAGTTCCAAGCGTTTGGTGAACGTAGCTTGTTTCCCCATAGCAGAACCAGTGCGATGTGTGCCAATACATCGTAGATAGCGGAAGGAGTCTCCGGTACACAGATTTTTCCCTAAATTTCCAGTATTTCTTCTATTTTAGACAGTTTTTGACTAGACGTGCAGAAATCCACCGGCCACTCATCAATTGATGATTAAATTGGGCAGGTTGGCAGTCAAAAATATTTTTCCCAGCAGCCAATTCAGCCAGTGGATTTGCGATAAAGCCGAACCGAACTGAAAAAGTTTTCATTTCTTTGGAGATTTTAATTTATTGATATCCCACTCACAAGATATGAGGCAAAATGCCACTGGAGGTTAAGAGATTTCCTTCATTTTTTTATAAGTTTTTCACTTTATTGGAACATATGTAACCATTTTTGGGATCAAGGCCATGTAACCATACCACAATTCACAAGAGGCTTGTGCTTTGACAGAAGATAGGATTATCACCAGACTGAATGATTTTTTTAAATTGGTATCTTAAGAAATAACGTTTTAGTTTGGCGACTACAAAAGTTTAGTCTACTGGCCAATGGAGAGTGAAAAATATGTATCTGTACGTTCCAACACATCAATTTAATTGTCTCAGCAAGACGACGCAATAATCAAATCAATAAGTTGGGAAGTTATACAGTGAAAACCAGTACAGAGCAAACACACTGATGGTAAACAGTAAATGTGTACTAGAATAGCTCAGCCTCCGCACGAATTGTGTATAGTCAATACAAAATTAAATACGTGACGAAAGCACTTGATATAGTTGCATACATTTTCTGTACTTTGTGAGTGAAAAGTATGGAGGCTGAGGTGGTAGGGGTGTGCGAGTAGAATAATTTTAATTTGAGTCGAGCCGAGCCGAGTTTACAACAGACGAATCGCGTATTGAGCCGAGTTCGAGTATTTGGTGAACAGAAGCAATGCGTCTTTTTTTTAACTGTTAGTGTAACAACAACTAAGATGCTGCTTAACGGACTGAGCTGGTCAATGTCTACAACTAGTATTCAAGTTTTTAGGATATAACTTTAAAATCGTTTGAGCTAGTGGTTTTTAATTTGCACCACCGGAAAGCTATCAACGAAATGATGAATTTGGTTTATTTGAACGTCAAAATCGGTCAAAAATTGTCGAAACTGTTGCATTTTTTCCAGATTAGAGTTTGGTTGAGATGAATCAAGTAGAGTTTGAGCAGATAGGAAACTCGACTCGAACTCGAAACTTTCGAGGCTCGCATACCCCGACGAGGTGGTGGCTGGTGCATGAAAATTAACTCCGACCACTGATCTATGTAGCCGTGTACCAGCACTGATCTACATTTTCGTGCACCAGCATGTGACGTTTTTGATTGTCCGTTTCCAAGAGTGCCTCTGATGATGGAGAACGGACATTTCTCCGAAAATTCAAGGGAATTAAAGTTCCGACCACAAAAAAAAAATTATTAATGTGAAGTTTTCTACGTTGCTGAAGTGTTAATTTTCCTCTCAAAATCTCTTCTGATTACCACTGTTATCATAGGTAGCCAGTACTTAAAGAACTTTGAGCATTGAGACTCTTGAACCGAAGGTGAAGGAGATACTGTAAAGGCTAATACAGTATTTCCGCATAACCGTCGACTCTTATGAGGCTAGCAGGTAAGTAGTCTAGCATGCTCCTAAAAACAATAATTTATAAAAAGAATTTTCAGAAATTAATGCTGAAATTTGTATTTTCCTACAGATGTATCTTTTCAACTTCGGTATGTGCAGTCACAAATTTTTTAAGCATTTGCGTAGCATGCCACCGACTCACTTGAAATAGTACAAACACAAAGAGGTAACGATTAAAAATACAAAGCCAGTAGGCTACAGTGCACATAAAATTTATCAATTTATAATGTTTCGGAGCAATTCTCGCTTCGTTATCAAGCGTCAAGCGATAAAAAAATATAAAACGTAAAACACGGCCAAGAAGTCAAAGTCAAGTTAAACACTTTAAAATCCACAAAAACTTACAACTCAAAGCACAAATAAATAAAATGGACCTAAGGCAGCTTAGTAACTGCCAATAGGGAACTTAAGTCGGTCCAGTTCCCTAGTAAGGTTTAGTTGTAGTTTTAAATACTTTAGAAATTTACCACAACAATCTGTTCTGAAAGAACCCATTTCAGAAACTAGGTTAGTTAGTTCCAAACCAAAATAAAAAAAGCTTGGTCACCGGTGACTTTTTGGCTTGTAAAAAATAATGAGAACCAAAACATTTTTTTTTTCAATGATTGTAGCCGTCTTATATTTTTTATTACTTGCTAGTTGCTAATGAAGCAGGTATTGCTTCCTAACAATGCAAATTGTGTATTTAAGCGTAATGTACTGGCTTTCTATTTTTAACAGATTCCCTTCACTGCAAACTAAATCTACGTCATCTATATAGTGCTGGGAAGAAACTGGGTCCTTGTTTTTTTTTTTTTTACCAAGAGCACAAATATTTCTAAACGTAGCCTAGTAATATTTCTAAAAAGCCAGTCCTACCAAGACGCGTGAGAGTATAGTATCTCTGGTTGATCCTCCCATTTGCTCACAAAGGAATGAGGGGGGGGGGG
>JAHWFP010008467.1:0-28816 GCA_023313725.1 Lithobius niger | reverse complement strand
GTCCGGGTTGCCACTGCACCACACATTACAGAGATGTTATCCAAACCCCTAATCTAAATCTTGTCATACATCTGTACCTCCTGCAAAAATTGAAAAACACCGGACAGGAGGACAGACTTATTGCCCAACTGACGCGCAATGTCATGCGGAAGATGGAAACGACGACGAACACCATCAAGATGGCGACAATCAACAAGTAAGTGCCGGACCGTAAGTGGCCGTCGACACCAATAACATTCAGGAGGGTCAACCCCCCGTAAAACGAAACGAAACAAAGGAATGAATGTATTACTAGCGACGTCAGTATTACAGTCAAAAATGCTATTCCCTGAAGCTCTTTGCTCATAGTAAAATAATTTTTCAAAAGAAAAAGATGTAATTTACACAAACATCACCAACCAACCAACTTCAACACACAAACACTTAAATTTTCGGAGACAAACCTGTCTCCTTCCACAGAAGCATAAAAACCACTTAAAAATTACTGTCTTTGCTACATCGTATCTGCAGTCAACGATTTGAATTTTACTTGATCGCGTCGCACCAAAGATTCAAATCGTTGACTGCCGATATGATGTAGCAAAGACAGTAATTTTTAAGTGTTTTTGTGCTTCTGAGGAAGGAGACAGGTTTGTCTCCGAAACGGTTAAGTGTTTGTGTGTTGAAGTTGGTTGGTGATGTTTGTGTAAATTTTTTTCCTCTGGAAAATTATTTTAATATGTCGTTCGTACACCACTGTAATCACCGTTTACTGGTATTTAGCCAGCTCTTTGCCCAACGGAACACCGGTAACATTATAAAACAGATAGGCGGTGGACATTTATTTTGACAATGTTGCAGTCTAGGGGTCGGACGAATACAGGGTGGTCCACAAAAAAACTGACGAACCTTTCTAACATTTTCTAAGTCCAACTTTTCTAGTTAGCACCACTCAGAACCAGGAGAGGACAGAAATCTTCCATTTCATTAGATCTGGTTTCTGTCATATCCTAGGTTTGAGGGGTGCTAACTAAAAAAGTTGGCCATAAAATGTTGGGTCGTCAGTTTTTTTGTGGACCACCCTGTATTTCATTATTAATTCATAAACAGCATATGCAATAGGATGGGTTCCGTTCGAATACTCGTCAAAATAAATGCATAATATTTGCATTTTACTAACTTTTTTGCTTCTAGTCAAGCTTTTTAAAATTATCTTTTGGGTTTCTAGTCCCAGCTAGTCAATTTGCTTTCTCCCTTCCCTCACAACTACAATATGATGGGAAAGGCCCATGAGTTTTAGACTGAACGCGCTGCACATTTGCTGGAGGACAGAGGGAGAAGGAGATTACAGAAGCGTCTGGAGTTCTCCCAAAATATTAGATAATTAAAAACTAAATGACACTTTACTTAATGTTTTTTTTTGGGGGGGGGGGGGGGTGGAGAGAGGCCTAGACATGGAAAAATAGTTACTAATATTCAAATGCTTTTTTGCGTATTCGTCTGACCCTTTATTGCAGACACTGGCAGATAACTCTGCTGTTGGTCAGTGTGTACACACTGACCATTTGAAGGATAGTATAACTTAAAACCTGTTTAACTAGTCCAATGGCTTTTTAATTTAGGCTTACACCACACTATTGGAAAGCTCCCATCGAGACAATGACCTTGGAATGTCAAATTCGGTTAAAAATTGACGAAGTTATGAAATTTGAATTGGATACGAGTTTTTTGAGTACAGATACAAGCAACAAGCAAAGTTCTAAAAATTGTATGCTCGGTTCGAATGTTTTGAAAATCGCACACCCCTTAACGCTTTCACTATATCAGGTGTACTAAAAATAATAAGAAACCAATTTCACATGCACATAATTCGATATCAATATATTTCAATTTCCTATACAACACACTGCAGAATATGCCTTTCCACAATGAATTGCTTCAAATTAGCGGGATTAGTTCCTAAGTTGGGATGACTCCGCTTACTGATAAAGCGGAGTGAAGAAATAAATGCACACCCAACCCATCCACAGGAAAAGAAAATACTAAGGCTGCACCGATACCGATACTGGATTGGATCGGCTGCCGATTCGTGGCAGGGGTGCAGAATATGCCAGAACGCTAGAACGAGGTTCGCAGGAAATTACCGAGAACTGTGGAAAATCACTGGAAAATGGCTTGCCTACATAGTAAAAGGCTGTGCAAATTTGAAAAATCTGTAGTAAGAATTTTATGCACCTCTGATTCGCGGTATCGGTAACTTTCACAGAAATATCGATAACTCTGGAACCGTTCGAGATTAAGACACACAGTTCGCGGCGTTTGCTCAGGAAATCACCGAGTATCTTCCTAGCTAGGTTTTAACAGTGGGTTACTATTTTAAAAAAATTTTATTTTAATAATTATCGGACTTTTGCAGAAAACTATACCTTTGATGACAAATTGGGGATACAATTTTGAATATCGGCATCGGTAAAATTTTTAAAACAAGTTGGTATCGGTGCAGCCTTAGAAAATACACTAGGATTGCATAGTTCGCGTTATAAAAAATTCAGTTTTTGTGATAGTCTAAGTTCATCAATCTTCAGTTATTAAAAACGCACGCAAATGACCCACAAGCCAACCTTCACGAATGTCGGTCGCCACTCGCCAAATGGCGAGGAAAATTCAGCAGTTGGCGACTTGGTTATTGGAGGTACTCACCATAATGGCGACTGATTAACAAAATCCGATGCTGAAATTTTCATATCTCGGGAACAGTCTTAGAAACGAGCAGTTTGTGGCGTTGCGTGCAGAATTACAAGGGCTCTCCAACCAAGTGTGCAATACTGTTGCCAGAAACGTAGCTGATTGGAGAGTTAGATTAATGCAAAAAACATTTTTAGCATTAAGTAGCAGCATAACTGCTAAAATTGTTTCTACATGGTGAGGAGGTAATGGGCAATAGCGAGTGCATTTTGATGTCTACCGGCCAAGTGGTGAGTGCCACACAATTCACATCCGTGAAGGTTGCCACAAGCCCAACTTTTTTTTGTTGTCGGATAAATTTACCTCTAACCTCTAATGTCACCAGTTCAATCTCATGTGTGGTTAGGATAATTTTGGTACGAACACAGAAAAGAAGGCTAGAATACAATAAAAAAGGTTTATGTAGCCTATACTGTAGTACACCTTCCAAACAAGTTTAACATCGTATAAAAATATATATAAAAAATAAGTTCTTCAAAATTCAATGGTAAAATTGTAGCACATTGGAATAAGGAAAGAGATGAGTGGCAGAGTAAGAGATATTTTACATCAGGAGCGTCTTCTGCATCAAACAAAAACATGTTAAATAAGCACTTACATACGGCAAGCAGGTTATAACTTGAAAAATCACAGACAGTTACTAAAATCAATCCTAATTGTCAGGTGACCACTGGCCACAATTATTGTGAAAACCGCCTACATTGTGACAAAAGTTAGTGATGCTCGCTTTACATTAGGTACGCCACTGTGGTCTGCATTAACTGCCACCGACTCCTACAGCGCAAGTTAAAGTTTGCGATTATGTACTATAGTAGGCCAACTTTAGCTTATTTATGACGGTCAGTTTTATGTTACACTACTGTCTGGAGCCATAGCCTAGTTCTCCATATCTAAAATTTAAAATGTTCGTCAAACCACAACTAGGCCTATAACAACAATTATGAAAAGGGAAAAATTGCCTAAATTGCGACAAAACGCAGTGAAGATCATTTCAAGTTACGTACGCCGCTGTGGTCTGCACTAACTGGCCCTTACTTCTAGAATGCAGGTTAAAAAATGTTTGGTTATTACATACTAATTTATGACGGCCAGTTGTGTTACACGACTTTTGCCAGATCTAAAATTAATGGTCATTAAATCTAGGATTATTAGGTGTTTGGGTGGATGCGACTTTCTAACTGACGGCCTGCTTCCTCGGCTGTACAGCTCGCGTGAGAAGGCTTTCGGTGCGATTGCAGCGCGAGATTCAAAACAGCGGAGAATGCGCCGGCGATCGGAAGCTTGACGATTGGTGTTGTAACTTAAAAATCTCACTAGAGGGCCTCAGAGCTGCGGTCGGTTGGGCTCGATCGTGCAGGGAAGCCAGCATAGCTGCCCCTCTTGGCTGAGCTCGGCAGGTCTATACGAGCTCGAGCCTCTTTCAAAACAAAATATTCGTTTAGGGTTTAAATTTAGTGTGCGCTGCCATTCGTTTCTTATGTTTTCTTTTCTAGTAATGCGTAGCAAATTGATCGTAGCCGATCACATCGTAAATAGTAGGTGGCCGTTACAAAATAGCACCAAGGTGAGTCAGACGAGTATCGCTTCGTTGCCGCCATTTTTTCCGCCGAGTAACGCCAATGTTTTTAGGAGGGCGCTGCGAAGCACACTAAATAGCTTCTCATACCAGTGAGACATCCATCGCAGCGAATGACGCATCCTCCCCAACAACTAATAATCCTAGATTAAATGACCAATGGCCACAAGTATTACGAAAATCTTGAAAAGGGAAAATGGCCTCAATGATAATTACCGATTCAGCGTACATCTCAATAAGTAAATATAACCTAAATTGTGACAAATGTTAGTGAAAAGCATTACATTACGTGTGCCACTGTGGTCGGCACAAGAACAAAAGTCAATTCGCTGTTATCCTACATAATGTATTGCTTCAGCTTATTTATGATGGCCATGTAACACTACTTTCTAGTACGGCTCTCCATTTTATTCAAAACCATCAACATAGCGGGAGTAGGGTTCTCAAGGACAATTTTGGGCACTTCCTTTTTCTTGGCACCAGTTTTTCTTGCTCTGTTTGCCGCTGCAGGAGAAGATGATGCTCGAGCTCTCGAGTTGGGGCGTTGCTTTGCCTCATCCTCCTGGGGATTGCCATCAGATTTCCGCTTCTTAATCTTTGCAATCGTATCTTCGAAGTCGAGCTTGCCATCGTCTTTCAGCTTAGCTTGACGTAGTCCTTCGCGCAACAGAATCCGGCAAACGTCATACTTTGGTTCATCGCTAAAGTCTAGTGCCGAGACATACTCCAGATATTTAGCGACAGACGGGCACGTTCCCGACTTACCAAAACATTCTTTGATAAGCATTGGAATATCGTCCATGTACTTAGTTTTCGACGCGTGCACGGCATCTGGATTTTTCAAAACACCGTCCCACGGTAGCTTACCACACAGCCAGTGAACCATGTTGTAACCCAAAATTTCCAAATCCCCTCGTCGCGACTGCATGCCTTTATGTGCGTCCCGGCTGAGGTATTCTATCGTGCCGTCGTGCGCCTTGCGGGGATCCTCCTTATACTCCTTGTGCTTGCCGTTGGACTGCGTGTATCGGCACGCCAATCCGTAATCTACAAGGTACACTTTTTCAGAGGATTTATCTTCGTAACCGAGTAACAAATTTGCACCCTTTATGTCCGCATGGACGTATCCCTGGCTATGAATGTATTGCAGCACGTCTAGAATTTTCACTCCGAGAGTCAACACCGTCTTCAAGTTCAGCTTTTTCCCATTAGCTTCAAGGAGTTTCTGCACATCTTTGCCAAAGCGTTCCATGACCATGAAACGGTATTTAATACCTTTATACTCATGGGAACCCGACCCCACAAACCTGGGCATACCCAAAAACTTCAACTTTTTAGAAGACATCCACTTATCAATTAGTTCCGATTTAGCTACTTTGTGATAAAAATGCATCTCTGTCCACAACGGGCCATTTTCGTGAGGTTCAACTTTCACGACATAAAAGCAGTCTTGCCCAGGAGGCTTACTGACTTCGTCACCAGCCATGTAAATTTCCCCAAAACCACCGACCCCAACTGACTTGCCTAATTTCCACTTTCGTTTCGTAACGTCAGTCAAAATTTCGCCCGGTTCGATGGGATCCGGCAACTTATAACCAGTAGCTGCAACTCTAGGCTTACGTTTCACCACTTTCGTTTTCTTTGCACCATCTTCCTCCTTAGATGCTGCTGCGGCGGCTCTAGGCATGATTATTTTCTCGAAAACTAACTCTTGACTGAAAGCTTCGTTGTTGAACCGCGGCTACCGTTTCAAATTTTTAACCTCTACGGAAGTCCCACACCGGAAGTCCTAAACAAACGCCAAACAACCTCTCATAATTCGCAGTACTCAAATACATGAATTAAAAAAAGTACGAATTATGTTCGAAAAATTTACTTTATGCTTGAAGCAATTATATTATTTCAGCTTTTATTTTTTTTCGGGGAATCACATAAGGAATTAATTGAATAACGAAATTATTATTATTAAAGAATATGATTTTGGGATTTGCTAAACCTTAACAGCAATCGGGAACCATGCCAAAAAAAAACAGTCCAACCGCTAAACAGCAACCAGGAACCAGTCACATCGCATCCGGCTTATTAAAGATCTTTATAGTAACCAACTTGTGAACAGGGATATAATCAGCCGTAATATGCACGAAATAATAACGTGTGATTGGCATGTTATATGGCTCTCTCTACCCACGATTTTTCAAAGCATCGTTCATAGTATGAAGGCCAACTGATATAGCACTAGTTCGATTGGCTTCACCTCCTTGCCTCAGTGCAGACGAGGTTCTTTACCAAGTAGAAGCAAAACCAAAAATATATGTCACCTTTGGTAAAGGGGACAGCATGGATTTGTAACAGACTAGGCTATTCTCCAGAAATAAGTTAAAGGTACAAATGAGCCAACTTCAAAATTTTTGTAAACCTTTTATTACGTTTTATGGACAATTGTCTTTTGCTGAAGTTACGATTCTCGGTGTACATGTTTTTCCACTTTTACTTAATTTTTTTTTCTAGACGGATGAAGAATAATATAGCCTATAGTTTGTTCTGGGTTTCGATTTTAATTTTGAGAAATTGTTGGGCTGCTATTTGTTTTCCATATAAAAACAACGAAAAATAGGTGTAGTGGCTACGGTATAGGGAAAACTAACGAGAAAATATTTAAAAAGAGACTTGACTACTAAAGATTTTAAACAGGACGGAATGCCAATGGGCTTGAGAAGTGACAAATAAACATGGATGCAAACCTATTTACGTTGCCTTTTGGACTTAAATGTCAAGACTGCCTGAGCGTCAAAATGAACCCACAACCTTTGAAAACAAAGGCCAAAGTCCTATCGATAAGCTGTGTCAGTATGCTAGCGATAGGACTTCGGCCTTTGGTTTAACCCAAACCTTGTTCTGTACGTTAAGGCAACTCAGTGTTGTTGGAATACACTACAAATGGAGATGAAATACATAAGCCATTTTTGTCACTTATAACTTAAGTATTGGTAGACCTAGTGATTTACCCTTTACTCCCAAGCACCACTATAGCATAAAGTTTAAATTTAAGTGTCTTGCCTTGAGATTTCCTCGTTCTTGTAGCCAGCCAGGCTCGGAAACCCAACCGCGCATGCACGGCTCTCTTATCAAAGGCAGTAGCCATGAGAACTTGCCATCTTTTTTCTTACTCGACTGTCTATAAGGCGACTCAAGTGGGGAGGCAGTTTAACTTATTGTAGCTTTTCCTTAGCAAAAGAAATCATTTTTAGCCAGCCAGACAGGGGTGCTCGCAAAATGGGCTTTCCTACTGCCCTGGAAAATATCCAATACCTGTAAATTTTTTCAATGACAGACCGACCTCGTCAAATTAGGTGGCGGGCACTTTATGAGCAAGCTCCCTGGGATTCCTGGCTGGCATCCCCTTGTTTCCTGGCTTGCGTAAGCACCATTGACGGATGTCATGTGCAAAGGAGCTGGAATGACTTGGGGGAATTGAATGGTTGCCTTGGCGAGAAATGTTGTTTCGGAGAATCGCCTTGATTGGAGTGTTGTGGACATTCGTGGGAGATTCTTGTCGTCTTGAGTGGGGGTTGCATCGGTTGGGTTGCATCTTGATTCCAAGATTGGATGAAGTGGCGTGGTGTGTATTGAAGAATCGTCTTTGATTTGAATGTTGTTCTATGATCCGGAGTTGAGTAAATGTCGTTCCAAAAGGATGAGAGTTCCATAATTTCCCATTTGATATGGGGTGGAGATCCTATCTGCATGTCAGGAAGACAGTCAACGGTCGGTTTTTTTTAAACACCTTGTTGTTGATTTGATTAGATTGTCAGAAAGGAAATTTGGGAATTAAGAATTTGCCGGCCGACACAAGCCGAAATCGAATTTCTTCCCGCTTGGTTTGGAACTGGAAGTTAATGAAAGACGGACGTGAGGGGAAATGCTTTTCGAAGAGAAGGAATAAAAGTGGCGAAAAGGGAAGACTAACTAGATGGCACGTCAAACTCTGTTGAGGGTGGTACATGTTTTCAGCGGTTAGAACCGAAGGGGTGGCTCATGCTTTGGGTCTACGTATGCCGTAGGGTCTTTTGTAGGTTCCTGGTGTCCCAGTAGTTTCTCCGGCAGCGGAAGGTAAAATGAAGCCGAGTTCTTGGACGGAAAATCCCATAGGATGTGGTTGGGGGTCAGAGTTTGAAAAGATTTGATAGACAACAGAGCGGCGTGGGGGGCCAGAGGGGGGGGGGGGGGTGGAGGCATCACGACGATGGTGGTGACGTTGACGTTTCATGATGGGAGTGGGCCAAGCCCACAAATTTCATATGTCGGTTGGTGAATGTGAGTCAGGCTCTTGGCGTCGGGCGGATCATTTGATTCGAATGCATCAGGTTGTTGTTGATGGTAATGTGAGCATTCGGACGGTGGGCCATTGTATTGGTTGGAGGGTCATTCAAAAACCACGTGGTCGGCCAGAGAGTGGGGGGCGGTAGGCTTTCAGCCACAATTAACCACAATGGGGGGGGGGGGAGGGGGTTTCCAAATAAACCACGCGGCTACTGCATTGAAGGGAAAGCCATTATCTCCAATAGATTGGTGCATTTACCATACAAGAGTCTGCACAAACCATTTCACTCAGCCTTATATTGTTCCTACATCGACCTTAACATCTAGGGTCCCAGTCATCCGAACTGCATCACCCGCATAATGCTGAATGATACCACGGCTTGTAGAAATCTTCAAGAATGTTAGACTTTGTTTCCTTGACTCATACTAAATTCATTTAAATAGTGTGCGGCCAACGTCGAGTGCTGCACTGGGATAATTCAATGCAGTGATGTCGTACGTAATACTGAACGTATTAGGTTAGAATTTTCTACTTTCTGTCTTACTTACAAATCTTGGATGAAGCTTAGTCTAGCGGCCGTTGCAGATGGATCAAACAGCTGCGTTTATTAAAAGCGAAAGTGGAGTATGGGAATATACGTATCGTTGGGTTTCTCATGTCGAACACTATCAATTCACCTAATTTGGTACGGCAAAATAACACACTTCATATGAAGTGGTACCGCGTTTGTCAAAAACACATTAAGGTGTTTTTTTTTAAAGTCCGGGGGGGGGGGGGGTCTCAAAGAAGCCTGGGGTTTTTTTGGGGGTCCCATTATTTGGCCACGGAGGCCCCACAGGGGAATTAGGGGGGGTTATACACGGCTTAAAAAACGGCCACATGGTTTTTGAATGGCCCCTTGTGCGCCAAAGAAGCTGAACAGGTTGGCCAGGGAGACAGCAGGTTGCGGGGCTCTTGGCCGCGGCGAGACGTCAAAGGCAGATAAGTCGAGGTAGGGGGGTAACGATCCGAAGCGCTAGCATTTGGACGGTGGTGTTTTTGATGCCATCGCGGGAAAGGAGACAGCGTCCAGCCGAAGAAGAGAGCAGAAGAACGAGCGACCGTCCACGACGATTGCTTGAGACAAAATGATGGCAAGCTCTCGTGGCTACCGCCTTTGATAAGACGCCGCGTATGCGCGGTTGGGTACCCGAGCCTGGCTGGCTACAAGAACGGAGAAATCTCAAGGCCTGACACATCCATTGAGACAATGAATGCAAAAATTGACAGGTATTGGATATTTTCCAGAGCAATAAGAAACAAGTATTCTGTGGTCAAACAGATATCTTCAGATCAGTTTATTCCACGGCGGATATTTTCGTCATGGGATTTTTTCCATTTAAACTGCTTTTCGTCCTGTGTGTGCAAGGGGTTACTAAGTTGCTTTGTTTGGAACTCTTCAGCAGTTTGGGGAGGAGGGGGTCTTCTTCGAGTAATATTATGGTCCTAACTGCTATGCGTCATAATTTTTGTCACTTTGCAGTTTTACCAACGTTTTATGTTGTAGCAGAGTTTTCTAATTTAATAATACATGTTTAAATGTGTCAAGCAAGCTTAAAGTTTATATTGATAAACTATTTCTTAGTAAACAAAGATCATTCTTGCTTGTTAATTTTCTAGCCTAGGGTTAGGAGTTAACTATAAGCAGAATTAAGTACCCTGATTTAATAATTAATTAATTACAACGCTGACGAATTGTTATATTCATATGAAGGACTTAATTAGCAATTTATTATATGTATGTAAACATTCACTGAATAATTACTTTCTAGAAGTGTTTAAAAATTGAACTTGTAAAGGATGTAGCAGAGGTTTGTTGGTTACAAAAAGTATTAAGCAAATCTCCTAATGCTATATTTATACATACTAAGTTTAGTCAGGTTTAATAGTCTAGGGTTAATGTGGTAGTTCAATGAATGATGAAATTGTTTTCAAGGATATTAATAATTCTGTTGGCCTAAGTGTTTTAGATTTTGATGCAACCTTGGGTGCATGGTAATAAAATTGCTAGTTATTTAGATAGTTCTCTTAACTCTAGTGCTAATTCTAGTAATTTTTAAAGCTTAGTCATGGTTACATGGCCTTGTCAAAAATTTCAAGAGGCTTGGTCCCTATGTTTCGAGCGAGTAATTCTACCTTTTGGTGCTTTTGATGTCCCTCTGATAATCAAGTTAAACTTTCTAGTTTTAGTAAAAAGACGTATGCGCAAAGTAAGAACCAGTGTTCACCTGGAGTACCTAATTCAAGAACTTTACACCAGATTAATACTTTATTTAATCTTGATCGTTTCCCTAGGTTTATTAGCAAGAGGGTGTTGTTTCAAAAATGGGCTCAAGCTCTAAGATAATTTACAGCCTCTCTATTGGAGCCCTAAACAGGTTGGCAACTTCTTGTAAATTTGGGTCGGTCTTAAAAGAGGCTGTAACGGATAGATTTGAGGCAGGCCATATGTCAGGAGACAAGGGATTTACGACCAAGGACCCCAAGATAGTCATGTGTAATAAAGGTAGTGAAGCATACAAAAGAACATTGCTGGCTTGCAGGATGGAAATAGTTGTTTTCATGTTAAAACTAAACGGTCTACAGGACCTAAAAAAAAACGTTAACTGTCATTGTTGCGGCTTTTCCGGTCATACCCCACTACACATTTAAGAACTAGACGTGTCAAATTTGAGGGTCTAAGACGCACATATGTTTTATGTGTAAGTCTAAGGTTGACGAGTAACAGGGTACTCCCAAGGACTAAAAACCGAAAGTAGTTAAGTTTGGTCCGCACAGGAAAAGAATTAAAGGTATTTGAAAAAGGCACTTAAAGTAGGTAATGAATCTGAAAGTTATGGCTCTAGTCTAGATTTAGATTCTAGCCTGGAATTCTTCTATAATAGCATGACCATCTTATCAGTCAGCAGAACCATAAGTGAACTGTTGACTGTAAATGAATGATCAGATACTAACACTTGAATTAGACACAGGTTGTGAAGTAACAGTTACTCCTAGGCCCCAGTAGGATAATAGTTAACACCTTAGTACTTAATCCCACGTCGATAACTCTAAAGTGGAGGTTGGGCGAGGTTATTTCCGTTCCATTCGAATCTCTAGGAATTTTAACGTTAACCATAGCTTTAGATGGTCGCTCTGAGTGCCATTATTGCACCAGAGAATTAGCAGGCCCGTTTTGGCAAGGGCTGGAGCAAAAGTTTAATCATGACCTGTGTCTTTATCGATGATGGAGAAGATGTCCCAACTAGTGTCAATTTGGTTTCCTACCATGAACTTTTTTCCAAGTTCCCAAAACTGGTTGCACAAGGGTTGGGCATTTTTAAAGATTTTTAAAGTGGAGTTTAAAATGAAGCAAGACAATAAACCAATATTTTTAAAGTCTCAATCAACCTGTTCCTCTTGCTTTAAGGGGGAAGGCTGAGACCAAGTTGGACCGCTTGATAATGGAGGGTATCTTAAAACCCATTAACTGTAGTTCGTGGACAACACCCACTGTCCTTGTTCAGAATCCCAAAGGGCATGTGCGCATAGTTGGTGACTATTCAATTATTGTTCACCCTGACTTGGTTATTGAGTACCACCCCATGCCTCGAGTGGAGGACCTGTTTAGGTAAATGGCTGGATGTGAAAGTTCTCCATAATCGATTTGTACGACGCATTCCTGCAGATGGTTGCTACAGAACACTAAGCCGTACCTCACAATTAACACCTGCAGAGGGTTATTCGAATGGTAGAGAGTTCCGTTAGGCTTAGCTAGTGCCCCTGTAATTTATCAGAAACTTATTGAGGTGCTTTTTCATATAATTCCCAGGGAGCATCGTTTCTACAATGACATACTTGTCGCCATGAAGAGCCCGGAGCACGATGCAACGCTTTTTTAACATTATACCCTCCATGCAGGAGGGTGGACGTGTGCTAGTCAAGAAGGCGGACGTATGCTAGTTGAACCGCACACAACTTAATACTTGGGGTTCACCTTGATAAGAATGTTATGACCAGCCAGAGGTAATGGATGCTATTTGAAAGGTTCCTGAACTTTCTAACGTTATCAAGTTAAAGCCTTATTTAGAGGTTTTAACCTACTATAGAAAATTCATGCCTCACTTAGCTTCTATACACAGTTCGCTAAATGCTAATGAGTCGAAAACACCACCGTCACTAGACTAAAGCGTGTTCAGATGCCACGGTGAATGATCAATAAGCATTTCTCGAAGGCAGTATATTAGTCACACTACTATGACACTAACCTACCTCTGAACCTCTAGGCAGGACAGAATCACCACCCAATTGACACCCTATGGCTCGCGGAAGATGGAAACGGCGATGAACACCATCAAGATGGTGACAATCAACAAGAACATGACGGGCCACTCACGGTCCGTTATTTTCTTGTTGATTGTCACCATCTTGGTGTTCATCGCAGATTCCACCTTCTGCGAGACATATCATGTCAATTGGGTAATGATTCTGTCCTCCTGTCCGTGGTTTTACAAGTTTTGCAGCCAGTACAGATATACAATAAGATCTAGACTTGAGCTTGGTTTACTTCTCTGTAAAGTGAGGCGCAGTGGCAACCCAGACCACTGCACTGTGACTGAGATTGGTGGTAATCACTTGCTGTCGACGTGCCATTGGCTTTCCGTCCCGTTTAAACCGCAATCCCCCTACCATTCAAATTAATTTGTGATGGGTCCCCCGTGGTTTCGGCTGTGTTCTAATGCATGGTATGCCATCTGGAAAATATAGGTCTGTTGCTTATGTGTCTCGCAGTCTTGCAAGCCGGACGGGTCTATGATCAGTATGACCAAAAGGCATTATCAGTTGTTTTGGTGTAAAGAAATTCCATAAATTTCTATACGGAAATACTTTAATCTTTAGACAAATCAGAATGCCATGTGGATTTTTGGAAACAAGGTAGGCATTCCAGTTATAGTGGCCTTGCATGTTCAGCACTGGACCTTATTTCTGAACGGTTGCAATATGATACGTGCCCTTTCCCGGTAGGGAAATTTGACTGGTTACACTTTGTCAAATATGCCTGACATTCTTGAACCAGATACTGTGTTAATTTACAGGATATAGAATCTTTTCCCATCTTGAATGGACAGCTTTAAAAAGCTACCCTCAAAGAGAAAGTTTTATCAAAGGTTCATCGCCATACGAAAGATGGCTGGCCACTCAAGAAGGATGACTCCACTATTAATCCAAATTTTTCTAGGCTTAATGAACTATCTTTGGGTGTTACCTCTATTTTCGGGGCACCGTATTGTTATTCCTCTAGTCTGTGCCAACAAGTTTTAGATGAACTTCGTGTAGGCCATTGCGGAATGTCCGCATTAAAGCAATTACCAGGTCTCGCGTTTGATGGCCGGAAATTGTAAAAGACCTGGAAATTAGGGTTAGAACCAGCTGTAACACTTGTTATTCAATTAAATGTATATGTGTTAGCTTTCAGAAGCACTCTTGACAACACGCTATTGCTGTATGGGACTGTCTGCATGAAGATTTGCGAGGCCTACTTGAGGGAGTGAATTACTTAGGCATTATTGGCATCCATTCTAAATTCTCTTTTGTCTAAAAAAGAATTCAACTACGTCTGCAAAAGTCGTAAGCATATTCAAGGAATTGTACGCATTGCAATTGTTTGCAAAGTTTTGGAGCGTTTGAATAGTTTTGGTTAACGACAATGTTCGAAAAATGAATTATCACTTTTTACGGCCCACCCTTTTTTTTTTTCGAATCAATTTTAACAGCCCGTGAGTTTTTGAAAGGCGATTTATGGTACTGTTCAGGCAAACATTCTGATTATCTAGGCAATGTGTCTTTGTTAACGGCATTAGGCTGACCACAAACTCTGGTGTAGGTTGATTGCTGTGATGTGCTGGTGTGAGATATTAGCTGCTTTATTGGCAAGCCAGTTTCATTCATTTGTTATTTTTGGCTGTCAGCATAGTTGCCATATATTCCGTTTGTCAATGGGGAGTAACAACCACTTTAACTAGCACATTATTGTAACAGGTGAAAGACTGAAAACTACCCCTATTACAGTAATGACACTGATAGAGATGATAATGCTGTGAAGCACTGGAAGAATCAACATTAGTGCTGATCCATTTTGGACTTTGCTAGAACATAGATATTTGAGTCTTCGGGATTTCTCCTAAAATTCCTAAGCTAATTTGAAGTTGATGACTTAGGAGTTACGGACAATACGAAAACTTCACAGCATGTTCAGAAAACAGCAATAGTTAATTACAACACTCAAATAGAGGCTTGGTCGTTAGATAATGTTCACTAAAAAAACCAAGAGCCGGTTAATAAGCGAATTCAAATTTGATATTTTAAGTTGCAAATAGCTACCAGTTTAATGCTGAAGGGTTAAATGGGGAAATATATTGATAGCTAACCGGTTTTATTTCTGTTGTTGCAAATGTTGGCATAGATTGTGGAAATATTTGGAAAAGTAGTACAGTTTCTTGGTTTCTTTTGAAAATTATTTTTCTTTTAAAAACATTTGTAGAAAAACAAGACTCAAAACAGGCCAAAACAAAGTTGTAACTTCCAAGACCTGTTGCCACTACTCAATATATAATGACCTACCCACCAGCATATTACCATTACATTCGTTTGCCACAGAAATAATTATTATAGTGGACTAAAAAATGATTATGGACTTCGAGTTGTGTAGGGAGCACTCTCACTTTTAGAAGAAATGGATGTACGTCAAAACAGCGCGGAAATAAGGAAACAGTGGCGTAACAAAGTGTCTCTGGGCCCATAAGCAAAATTTGTGGTCGGGCCCTCCCTATTCATCCCCCCTCCCCCCCCCTGAAAAAATCTTTGACCTTTTCGATTGTCTTGGTCCAAATGATACACATACTGTGCATTGTTTGGTTTACGTTACCTGAACAACCAACAATTTTTCAGCCCAAAAATTACTTCGTAATGCAAACAAACAATAATGTTTGAAAAATATATTAAAAAAAACATGTCCGTGTGGTATTTTTTAGCCTACTTAACTATCGAATTATTATAAGCTTTCCTTAGTAGCTACATTATTACACTTGTTAAATGGGAACTTGGACTTGCTTTTAACATATTGCACTTTGAACATGACATTTACATACCGTAGTTAGTTCACTATTTGAGTTTCTTAAGGTGGGGGGCATGCTTTTCTCAATGAAAAAATCTCAATGACGTTGTCCATTTCCATATTTCGACGCCTGGCGGGCCCCCCGAGTTGCAGGGGCCCGTAAGCAATGCTTACCTAGCCTACCTGTACGTTACGCCACTGTAAGGAAACACGACAAAACAGCGACGACAACACAGCGCGCGACACAACAGCACTTGACAAAACACCGCAACGACATAACAGCGCAATGACAACAGCTTGAGATAAAACAGCGTGTGACAAAATAGCACAAAACGTTGTTTAAAACGATGACGTTTCGAGCATTGTCAATGCTCTCCTCAGATCTGGGAGTCGGAGGAATAATTTGTTGCTTGCGGGCACTTTATTTAAAAGAAAACGTTAACCAACATTACAGTACAGAGCTGAAGAGCTACAGACATGACTGGTAGAAAATAGAGCTAGGGAAGTGAAAGGGGTAAACCGAGAAAAAAACTCGTCAATAAAAATAAGTGTAAACAACTTTTTGCACTATCTTGTCACACGCTGCTTATTGAAGCAATTTTGTCATCGTGTTATGTCGTCGTGCTCTTTTGTCACGTGCTGATGTGTTTTGCGTTGTTTTCAGTGGCGTAACTACAATGAGGCAGAGGAGGCAGCCGCCTCCGGGCCCACCGAATTTGGGGGCCCCCTCACATGCCCCAATTTAAAATTTTGTAACCGGAAAATATCAGAAAGTAAGTTATTGCTTTCGTTCCGTGAAAGTTGTGTCTTGTGTGGCAAAATATTGTTTTATTTTTTTGTTGGGGGGGGGCTCCAATCGGTTCTCACTTTATGTGGCCAAAAGTGAATTTTTTTTAAGGGCCTCCACTGGGCTCTCGCCTTGTGCGGCAAAAAATATTTTTTTTTACAGGGAGAGGGGGCTTCCATTGAGCTTTTGCCTTGTGTGTCAAAGATGCAGTTTCCTTTTTTTTTATGGAGGTGGGCCCACTGGGCTCCTGCCTAGTGTGGGTAAAACTGCAATTTTGTTTCAAGGACGGGGGCCTCCACTGGTCCTTGTATAGCAAAAACGGCATGTTTTTTTTTAAGAATGGGGGAGAGGGAGCGGCCTCTACTGGGCTCTTGCGTTATATGGCAAAACCGCATTTCTTTTTGACGAAAGGGGCCTTCCACTCGGCTCTCACCTTGTGTGACGATAACTGCTTTTTATTTACGAAAGGGGCCCTCTACTGCACTCCTGCCTCCGGGCCCCAATTTTGAAGTTACGCCTCTGGTTGTTTTGTCGCCACGCTGTTATGATGTCGCTGTTTTTTCGTGCCTCATTATTTCCGCACCGTTTTGACGGGATACCAGAAGAAATAATTATGATAACAAAGCATCAGTTTTTCTTTTCTGTCACTCATAAAACACTCAAAAGATTCCATTCTTCTGTCACTGACTCTTACCTAGCCTATCTTTTTTTTTTATATACTATAAACAGGGGTAGTGCCAGTGCATGTAAACCTTGCAAATGCAAGTATGATAAAACATTAAAAGATGGTTAGTCATGGAAGGTTATTCTTAATTTGTGAATGCAAAGCAACAGAATAATATGAATGCAGCACTCTCGTCTGTTCCCCCCCCCCCATTATAATGTTAAAGGACAAGGTTGAGAATATAAAAATATTTTAGGGGGGGGGGGAGGTGGAGTCGGAAATTTAAGCACCAGGCACCACACCCAAGCATTTTATTTTTCACTTAAAAAAAGAATATTTCACTATTTTGTCATCTACTAATTATTGTGTATTTTGGTTGTTGTTAATAACTTGGTAATAGTTTAAGCTAGAGGCTTGAAATTTACGCTACTGAAAAGCTAGTTTCGAGACAGTTAAAGTGGTGCACTCAGGAGCTTATAAAAGCACAAAAGTCCGTCGGTCATGGGAGTAGCCAAGTATAATTCATGGTTTGTATTCCACCGCTCGTCACAAGGCCTTCTGGGAGACAAGCAGCAGATTTAGCTGCCTGGCTAAAAAAAATCGCCAAAATAACATCGCCAAAGTCGTATCCTACCAAGATTTGCTAAGAGGCATTAACTTCCTATAGCCTGTTCCACATTATGTTTGCAGGAAACTGACTGTATGACGGCATGTTTCCTTTCACTATAGTGAAAAAAACCACGTAAATATCCCACACGTAGACTCTAAGAGTAACTGTGTAGGGTCTACAAGTAAGTAGCACATGTTTTTGCACTCGTTGTGGAAGGAAAGTGGCATCATGCAATCAGTTTCCTGCAAACATAACGTGGAACAAACTATAGCGTGAGCGATAGCTGGAGTGGAACTGGGAGGCAAGACATAATTGCTACTTCATTTGGCCATGGCGTCTGAAGCAAACCTCCTTCCTCACTTCCAGATCATTTAAATGCTACTGCTTGTGAATTATTAACCTGTGCTTGGACTAACTGGAAAACAAGTGATATTTCACACACATTTAATAGGTAAAAAGCCTCAAAGAGTAACTTTTAAAGTAAATTTTCTGCAAAAGTAAAAACAACCATTTGTTGCGTCTCAGAACGACAGGTGGAACATGGGGAAATATTGTCTTCGAGACGCTTCCTTTACGCCGTCCTTGGTGTATTTGAATGGCAAAATTTGTTATAGTTGGCAAAAGTGTGATTTTTGTGTGTGGTAGGACCAAGGTCGTAAATAAATGTTGATCCACGATAATTTAATAGACGTCCATGCACCCGCAAACCAAATATTTAACTCTGCGTCGTCCAATGTTGGCAAGTTTGCCTTGCATACCCCAATCCCTTGGCGTATTTTACACTATTGAAAACGACAGAACTAGTGATATACATTGCACAGACGATGTGAAACGTGTTTTTCCCATCTTAATCATTTACTTACACTTTCTCCGCCAAGTAGATGGCACCAGTTCGTCTGCCCGAATCCTTCGTTTCACAATTCACGTCCACGACTTACAAGGAAATGTTTTTTTTACTTGAGATGTATTCTTGAGATGTCAAAGATTTATTCTTTTGGCAAGATAAGTTGAAAAAAAAACATTTACGTATTCATCTGTGGCCATTAGGTCGATATACAGAATCTGGCTGATGGGCTCAGTGATACAGTATTGGATCCAGGATGATATTTTTTTGGTGATAGCACAAATCAGCTAAGTATTGGAACACCATATATCGGCACCAGATCCATTCCAAATTTTAAAAGTGGCGGTGAATGGGGGTGGTGAACTCTAGTCTCAAAATCACCTGAGGGTGATGAAGCCATTTAGAAACGTCCCTGGTTTCTGAAAAGCAGTTTTCCAAAAAAAAAAACATAATTCTTTAACCCGTAAAATAATTTTTTTTTAGCTCATCAGTAATTGTTTACTAAGTAGCAGTTTTCAGCTGGCTTTTTAGTTATGAAAAACGAGACACGACAATGCTCCAAGGAAAAGCCCATGTGTGCCTTTATCCACACGAGTTTTTGCAATCGACATTTAGAGACGTCCCTGGTTTCTGAAAAGCACTTTTCCAAAAAAAAAAAAAAAAATAATTCTTTAACCCGTAGAATAATTTTTTTTTTAACTCATCAGTAATTGTTCACTAAGTAGCAGTTTTCAGCTGGCTTTTTAGTTATGAAAAACAAGACACGACAATGCTACACGGAAAAGCCCATATGTGCCATTGTCCACACGTGTTTTTGCAATCGACATTTATACAGTCGTCTTAAGAAAAAAAAACAGAAAAAAAGAGTAAGGATTTACAACGTAATCAATAAAAAAGTAATTATTCTACAAAATGGAGTTAATTGTAAACAATTAAGCAGTCGGGGAAGTAACGATTTTATAATAGTAATGTCTTCTTGTAGCAGCTGATATGGTAAGTCATTGACGGTTTTTTTTTTGGGGGGGGGGGATGGTTGCTTCCACCGCTCTTCTCTTAATTCATGCGTGCGGGGAGAATCAAACAACATCATAAATATGTGTAAATCTTTGAGTAGATCAAAGTCAAGAATGCGCACGTATAAAATCAACAACACATGTGGTATAAAACAACACAACAGTGACAACACAACAACACATGTGGTATAAAATCAACAACACATGTTGATTTTGTATGTGAACCATCTTGGCTTTTATCTACTCAAGTTACAACCAGGTGCTTTTTACCATTCTGAAAAGCTACTATTAACACAAGGTCATCTTTGCAATGGATTTCAGTCAATCCTTTCAAGGTCAAGTCTTTCAAGATTATGAGCATAAAAACATGGCCAAGAATTAGGAAATACAAGAACAAATTTACGAAATATCCCTTTAGTTAAAGGCGCTGACATTTTGCTTTAATGTTGAACTTTGTCTGCTCTTTTAAATTATAACGTTTTTTTTTTTGTTTGCTTTGTTTCACTTAATCTTTACATGCTTTGGATCTAGCACGATTTTAGGAGCGACCCTTCTCTACAGGAGAACGATCCGTTCTCTGCCTTCAAAATTTCCCTACATAACAAGCTTGTAATTTACAATTTTATGATATAGCCTTTCTCAATAAGTAAACAAAAATAACAAAGTAAACAAATAAATAAATAAATAAATCAAACATTTGTATCATACTCACCATACTTACAGCGTTGGGATCTTCCGCTTTGAGGGTAGCTGAATAACCAAAAGTGTGGAATCGAACATTAGGAGATGCATCATAACGACATCCAGGCAACTGGAACGTTGCATACGGGCAGATGTCATCTTGAGCGCCTAAGATGACAAACGCCAACTCACAACACTGCATGAGATAAATCAGAGGTAAACGTGCAGAGCAACCCTAGCAATAGTTACGCAATAGGTAGGTAATTCCTGGCTTTACCATATTGAAATTTGACTTCAACATGTCTGCATGAGATAAATCAGAGATAAAAGTGCAGAGCAATTCTAGCATATTTACGCACTTGATGGGTAATTCCTGGCTTTACCATATGGAAGTTAGACTTAAACAACTTCTCTACATTAATTAGAGTATTATTTCTTATTTTGTTAGAAAATGTAGATAAAGGGGTTGCTTCAAAATGGCAAAAATAAAAAATTACAAGACATGTAATGAGCTAATTAGAACAATTAATCTTCAGGTTAAAGGATAGACATCCTAATCACACAGCTACACTTAACCCTTCGGCCAACTAAGCAGGTGTTGACTGATTAAAATGTTGATCTTTTAACCCCAGGTTGCTGGCTCTATTCTCCACTTGGGTAGTTTGATTTCAAATTCAAACGAGTACTAGCAAGTACATTCTCATTTTTTCATCTTCAGATTAATAATAGATTACATAGAAATGCTAAAGTGCTGCTCTCTGTCAGGTTTATGTTTGACAACATCATCAACTGGGTATCTGTGGTCAGGGCAGGCGACTGGAGAGGGAGGATTCGTACTGGGCCGGGAGAATTTAGATTTGAGATTAGTTGTTGAAATTTTCGATATCACCAACGTTAAATTTGTGTAAAATTTTATATTATTTAAAATGGAACACGGCGGCTAAAAAAGGAGGTGCCAATATCTAGCTTCTACTATGCCCGAAAATCTTGTCACCATCCCTGACTGTGGTGCACTTGTTTCATGCCACGATTGCGCATTTTCAAATATAAAAAGGTTCACCACGAGAACCTTGTACTAAACTGCATTTTTGATGTAGAAAAGGGCAGTAGAAGGGAGGACAAGAAATATTAACATATATCATGAAAATATTTCCTGTTGAAGGTTATTGCGATATTCAGTTATTTTTGTGCATGGGTACGGTGCACACATAAAGCTTTTAACTGGAAATCACAATGACAGTACGGATTGTTCTGCGGGTTTATGAAATTGATAGGGGCATATGAACTGGTTAGCTCAATAGTGGATCCCGGGTGAATGTTTAGTGGGGAAAATTGGAAATTAGCCAACAGTGAAAATTATACACTAGAAATAACGTAGTTCAGTAAGCCATCTTTATGCACTTACGTGTCGGAGTGGCATGACCCGGATTCGAACCGGCTACCTAGTTTGCCCCCAGACCACTTGCATAGCGCCTTAATTGCTATGGCCACATCCTCCTCTGGCACAAAGATAACTCACTGGGGGCGAACTGGGTAGCCGGTTTGAATCCGGGTCGTGCCACTCCGACGAAACGTAAGTGCATAAAGGTTGCTTACTGAACTACGTTATTTCTAGCGTATAATTTTCGCTGTTGGCTAATTTCCAATTTTCCTTAATATTATTTACTGCGATTTGTGTATATTTATTTTAGTGGGGGGTGGGTGGCTTCAAATCAGCTATGTGTTGGAGCACCACGTATTGGATACTGGATTCATCCCCAGATTATAGAAGTGGTTGTGGTGATGATGGTGGTGAGGTGGAGGGGGCTTGAATGACACGGTTTTTTTTTTTTAAATCAGTTTATCCATTACTGTTAACGAAAAAAGGGGGAAAGCGAGAAAGGAAGAACCAAATCAGCAAACAAAATATTATTCTATTAAAATGAAGTTTAATTGTTAAGAATTAAGGTGTCAAATATGTTACGTTTTTAAACAAGTGGCTACAGCGACTGCCTAGTCGCACCGGTCTTCTGTACAGTTCCTCCACTTCCAATGTTGAAGCGCACACGTCTGTCATGCACTACAACAGCTGTCTCTATTATACCGGTACTAACCTAAAAGCGGTAACCATCACAATTGCTGGTTAAATATGTGTTAGCTCTTAGGCCTATTTTGCATTTTAGGCTTAATTGTCAGCTTTTAGGCCTAATTTTTACCTACAGTTTTAATTTCGTAATTAGCAGATAACGGAGAGTTGGATTGTATAGTAAGCATATTTTTTTGCAACACTGCGCCTTCGGGTACACAGTTACAGTGTTAACAACGTAATGTGCAACATAGCCTATATACATCAGTGGGGAAGTGACGAGAGACACTGTTGATGAAGCCAATGGCGACTCGTAGCAACTAGACGTTGCCGTGGTAACATGATTTTAAGCCTAATTTTCATTTTTTAGGCCTAATTTTTTTAATGCAGTTTTGATTTCGTAAGTAGCAGATAGGCCTAATGGAGAATTTGATTCGACGGTAAGCCTATTCATTCATGCAACAATGCGACGAGACTATTTTAAACGAAGCTCAAATCCATATCTTTTTATTGCGTGTCATCTTAGGATTCCAAATTGACGATCAAATGTTATTATTAAAATTTAGTGACGTCGAAGAAGTCTATTAGCTATAAGGAAGTAACGGCGTTTTAATTTGCCACGTTATTTAACTAACTTCTGACACTGAATCTAACGTTGTAAACAGTGGTTGTCTCTATCTGGTACCGTTGTGAAGTTGAAAAAGGCGACGGACGGACAAAGTCGTTGCAATAGCCTTCTCAGCCGGTACGGCTGTACAGAAGACTAAAAGTAGTAACATCATCTTGTAGCAGCTGATTTCGTTAACGTCTTGAGTTCGTAAACATATGTTGTTGGGGGGGATTGAGGACATGGGAGAAGACTGAACAAATGGTCATTTGCGTATATTTAGTTACCTAACGTAAACCAAAAGTTTCAACACTCCGACAAAGGCGAAACGAATACGGTTTCAGCAAGCGAAATAGCGAAATAGCAGTGTTGATTTCAACACTCCCACTGAAATTCCGAATTTTTCCTCATACAGGCAACAGGTAGCCATAATTTTAGTTTAGTGTATTTTTCATTAGCATATGCAGCAATATGTAACAATACTGGGATTACCCAAAAAAAACTACCTAAGGGTTTCCCAGGTACACAACAAAGAAACGAGTGAAAACAAACTCCACTTTCTTGCTGCACTCTCTTTTAACAAATCGGTTAAAATAATCAATGGAGCCAACCAACCGTCTTGTCTTTGCTATCCAGACAACAGCAAGGGAAGAACGAGGTAACTACAGTGCCACATGTGCGTTATTTAGAGGAAATGAAGCAGAATTCTGCTGAAAATAGGGATTTTAGGAACTTACTATTATTGCTATTTTTTTCGATAGTTTTCCGAAAACTGTCGCATGTTTGTAGTCTTATCTTGAGCACCATCATCATATGGATGGCCCGATTTAATTAACTCAATTGTCTTTGAAAACACTATATTTGGGGACACAGCACTAGAAATTTATTGTGAGAAAATTATTTGACTGATTAATGCTGAGGTTTGGGTATCAGGAAACCATTATCATAAACGAAGTGGAAAAAAAATAGAATTGGTACCTCCGGATTTTTTTTTTATTGTGCATTACCATACCCTCCTTACTGTATTCAAAATCATTTGCATGTAAACATACTGTATACATACAAGACTGGCATAATAGCTTCAGTCAATTGACAGTGGAGGCTTCCACATGGTCGGCATTTGTGTGACCGGCTAAGAGGAATGGTCAGGTTTTCCGCTCGTTCCTTCATTTCCGGGTAGTACGTTTTCGGCAATGATGATAATCTATTCAATACCTGCTCTTGAGTAAAACCTGTGTACACGACTACATGTTTACATATTAACCAGCTTAGAATTTATGTAACAGAGCAAACGATGAACATAAAATTTTGGAAAAGGTTCATCGTTGCATAACATTTTCACTTCTGTGTAGTTAGTAAAATGCAGTACATCCATTTTGACATGCATGCTTCACTTTTGGATCACTTACACAATAACTAAACACAAGAACTGTGGAAGAATACGTTACGTAAGTCCGATACAACAGTTTAATTATAGCATCACCAAAACACGACACGGAGACCGCCATTGTTTTGCTGGAACGCGCTGAAATTTATTCCGACAGATGTCACTTTTCGATTTCGACTCGCAGCCGATTGAGGTAGCTCTATTGGCTGTGAGAGCTCAAGCGTCTGACGGCCTTAGCTGGCCGACAGTTGTAGTGACCAGCTAAGGCCGCCAGACGCTCGAGCACTCACAGCCAATAGAGCTATCTCAATCGGCTGCGAGTCGAAATCAAAGAGTGACATCAGTCGGCATTAATTTCTGCGCGTTCCAGCAAAACAATGGCGGTCTCCATGTCGTGTTTTGGTGATGCAATAATTAAATTGTTGTATCGGACATACGTAACATATTTTTGCCGCAATTCTTGTGCTTAGTTATTGTGTAAATGATCCAAAAGTAAAGTATGCATGTCAAAATGGATGTATTTGCCTTTTAAAAAGAGGCTGATATCAGAAATACATCACATGCAACTGCTTGATACTCTACATTTAGCGGTGAATCAACATTGGTTAGATTTCAGTTCTATGACACGTTCAACATTTTTACATACCTTGCTGTTTGGCATGCAGTGCACTATTTTTGGTAATCCACGACATGCTAACAAAAGACTAGCAGTTTTCCTTATGGGTCTATACCGCACTACAATCATGTAACACAAACCAAACACTAACACTACAAACAAGACTCCACTACAGTACTTATTTAAATTTTCGAAGAGTTGACCTCTCTTCTTCAGAAAACACGAAAAAGATGGAAAAAAGTTCATGGGCTACATATCAATAGTTGTCGGTTTGAGCGTGAATCAGGATCAGACTGGGTTAGTTTTTTGCATCTGTCTGATGGTCACCGGCCCGGAAGGGTAGGGGGGAAGGGAAGTAATACTTTAAAGTGTTTCGCTATCGACGCCGATAGGGTTACCTTATTTTGCAAGATAAATATACTTTATTGGGCAAATTAACTTACAAATATCATTGCGAATGGGCGAACCCTAGAGGGTGCAATTCTGTGGACCGGAAGAATATAAAGTGTACATCTCGCTAAATGAGACCTCAGTATCAGTTCAACATTTAGCACACTGCCTTATTACCTCATGACACAAAATAAGTTCAGAAAGTAATAGGTTTTTAGTTATGCTAAAAAAAACTGTACTAACAAGTTAGAACAGCTCAGTTAACCAAACAAGCGAAAGTTTCGGCTTGGAAGAATATTTCGTAATCTGTGTTGTAAATGTATCTATTTGATTCGAGCGATGTGATGCGTGTTACAATATTAATGTTTTAGTTACGTCCTTCCGTTGTATTTTGTCACTTTCTCAACTAATATAAAAGAAAAATTAAGAAAAGGTTATATTAAAAGTATGTTAATAATAATTTAAAAAAAAACGTGGGGCACCAGGGCGCCTATTCTCAAGGGTGTATCTGCCATTAGCAGAAAGGCAGTCAGGCACACTGCCCAGTCCGACCCTGGCGTGAATTCTAACTGCCTGTCAATGGTTGTCGGTTTGAGCCTACAAACTTCTTTCCACCTAAAGAAAAAGAAAAAGAGAGGTCAACTCTTCAAAAATTTAAATAAGTACTGTTGTGGAGTCTTGTTTGTGGCATTAGTGATTGGTTTGTGTTATATCATGTCTAGTATCAGCCACGTGTAATCTCTGGTTACCGATATTTCGCACTGCACTACAAGTTTGCATTACTGCTCAGTTTTCAAAATACTGTTACCTTGCTTAATATTTTCTGTATCCCTTTGAATTTCTTTAGTCTCTATATCGCCGGCGTCATCGGCGTGTTGTATTGCTTGAGACAAGCGATTTTGAATGACATCTCCCTGGAGTGGTGGCTTTGTCTCCCCCATTCTAGATGAAGATGAATGACTTTTGCGGACTAAAGATGTTCTTAGAGACTTTGCTGCAAACACACAAAACGATCATCTTGTTAATACGAAACAGGTTACACAGCTTGCATTAGTTCACTACTACTTTTGTCACGTTTTGTTATCGTTAATTGTGTAGCTCCGCAATTTTTTTTAGGGTGACCGAATTAGCGCATCTACAAAACTCGGATGGAGTTTTTGATTAAGCAAAGAGTGGTAAGCATGGAACCCTAAACTTTTGAATGGCGTAAAACCAATTAAAAGTTTCTATCGTGTACTGTACCTCATACATGAAGCCATACAGCACCACAGGTCGAAAATCATAATTATCTTGTTGGGGCATGGACACAAAAACATTGGACATATAAAACTCTATACATAGGACATTACTTCCCACAAACTTTGGATTTTAACGTGTCTCACGTGATATGTTCCTTAGGTATGCCAAAATGGAAAAATTGGGAAGCAATATTCTATTTTAAGTGCGTAATGCTAAAGTCAATACGTATAAGGAAAGAGGAAAATAAGCTAAATAATGAAAATCATATACTACAAATAATGCAAAATGCACTTACATGTTGTTGTAGTGGCACGACCCGGATTTGAACTGGCAACCCAAGCCGTACCCAAATCACCGACATAATGCTTTTATCGATACGGCTACTTCTCCACAGGCATAAAGATGATTCACTGAACCCCTTACAGCTGTGACTAGGGCTCCAGTCGACCGATAATGTGCAGCCATCGGCAATGGAGAAGGAATATAATTTTTTTTATTCCTTTTCCATTTCCTATGGCTGCAAGCATTCTTGAGCTATAGTCATTAATAGGATCCTAATAACTGGTTCAGCAAGTAATCTTTATACCAGTGGAAGAGTGGCTACATCGACAAAGAAATTATGTAAGTAATCTGGGTACAGGTTGGATTGCACGCCTGGGTCATGCCATTTCAATGAAACGAAATGCATAAAGGTGGCTTACTGTACTATGTCATTTCTAGTGTATTATTTTTTTCTGTTTACCTTGTTTCTTCTTTCCTTTATTTTATATAATTTAAATCGATTTGAGCATGTGATGATGAGTCCGTCATCACCACATCCGCTCGCCTTTCAACGCCTTCTCACGCATGCGCACATGCAACCCAACCGGAAGAGAAGACGCTCCCGCGTCTCAGTCTGGCTCGGCACTGTGGCATTCAGTCGACAATAAACCAAGATGCATTTCAAAATCGAAGTTTCACTGACTATCCGGGGCAAGAAAAGGTGAATTCTCACAAGCATATTTATTAAAGTTAAATGCACGCAACGTTTAAGTAAAATTTCCTGAAATTTTCTACCCAATTTACAACCTTAGTTAAAATATCAGGCAGTTTTTTGTTTGTTTTGATAAGATTGACTGTCTTTACAAGTATTTCTAAAGAATTCACAAGGTAAAAGGTAAGGTGTTTTATCCCTATCCACTCGGCAGACATACGCCTATAGAGGTCATTTTTCAAAATTCCATGTTGTGTACACTGGTCAGTAACATGATTTGATTTATCATCCCCTTGGCTCGTAGGTCAAGCCTCTAATAATATGGCTATTCTTTGCTCGCCTCAGTCAGCCACCAGGGAACCCTCACGAAGTGCATATTTTTCCACAGAACTTGGTTGTTTTGTCTCCTTGCATAGGCTTATGCCATTGTTTGGAAGGGGCAATGATAGCGACAGGATGGAATTGTTGGGGGGGGGGGGGGGTGTCTACAGAGGGCACATCTGGAAACAGAGTGTGCCAAGAACATTCTTTCAAGGCAGCCGCCTAGGCACTTTTATTCCGTTTAATTCAGCCCGAACGTAACATAAGCTGCAATGCAGTCCAATTTTTTTTTAAATAAAATATGAGTCGTAAACAAACAAAATAAATTAGGGCGCACATATATTGCAAAGTGGCTACAAAACTTTTTATTTATTATTGGATAATTGGATTTATTGATAAATAAATAAAAATAAAATAATAAAAAAAGCTCAGTTTATTCATTTTATTTCAAGTTTAACCTGCAAGTTTTTTTTATTGTTTTATTTTCTGGTGTTGACCTGAGTGTTGGGTTTTGGAGGGGGGGGGGGGGGGAGGCAGTGGAGCCGTGAAATACTGGGGGGGGGGAGGGGAACCACGGCCCATCCTTGCCCACCTCTAGCACCATCACTGGGCAGGAGTTAATCCTTCAATACCGTACCGAAAACTATGGTTTTGCCCCGTAAGTAAAACCTTGCTTATAAGTAGTAGTTTGTATAAATCAGCTTTGTAAATATGTTAAAAGTCAAAGCTCAATTTTGATGAGTTGAAACACATACGTCTCCTCTTTGATAGGTGAACCAGCAAGGTCAAATAAGGCAATTTCGACGTTTTAATTACATGAATCAGCTTTATAAATATGTCAAAGTCCAAGCTCTCTTTAGACGAGG
>JAHWFP010008466.1:0-12874 GCA_023313725.1 Lithobius niger | reverse complement strand
CCCCCCCCCCCCCCCCCGTGTCATTTATAACCTAAACTAAGGTGTAAATTTACCAAATGTAATTGTAAAGTGCACATGTTTTAATGTTGTAATATGTTTGACTAAAATAAAAACCAGGAGTTTTAAACGCCCGGTTTTATAGTTTGTTGTTTGCTAGAAGTTAGTATTTAAGACAATTCTCTTCAAATTTAACTTTACTAGCCTATTCCCACCTTGGTGGCAGCGTTACCCGCTATTTAATCACTAGTCAGGTCTTAGATTAGGACTTCAATGCTCCATTCCCTACATCGGGACAGTAGCAGTTGTGCTGTTTTGAACCAAAAAGTATCTAAAAGCAAAGTAGAATGATTGATAGTAAGATCCAGTTACACCATGCGACCGGCGATGTTACAAGCATGTAGCGGCGGACGCTACGACGGCTGAGGTGCATTTAGCGCCCCCGACATCCTTGGTTGACGAGTACTTCTTTGCATCAGGTTACGTGGTTATTACGACTTTTTACGATAATAAACACAGCATGGGCTACAGTCCTGGCTTGGGGGATGGAGCGTCGGTGTCCTATTCTAGGCCTAACCTTAATGCTTCCTGTAATACACTGCCACCAACGGTGGATTATTTAACTGTTTAAACGAAGTATAAAAGCTAAAAGGGCTACATAATAGTTTACACTTAAAAACAATTACAACAAGTACTAGTGTAAACGAGCGCCAGCGAAAAACGCCTGTTTTTCAAAAATGAAATTTTTTTCTCGAGGCACCCAAATGCCTCGCCGAGGCATATCTGGCCGTTTTTCCAATAATGGTCCGATTCTCTCCAACTCTTCGACATTTAATAGCCAGTCCAAATACAAGACTCTTGGGGAAGCCCAATTTTGAACTTTCCACCTTGAAGACCATTAAAACTACATTTGAAGATTGACCAAAACCGACTACATCGCACTTTCATCATGGCCGCCATTATAAAATTCTGTATTTTTGTATCTTCATTTTATCCTTTTCTTTTAGGGCAAAAAGCCCGAACATATTAGCTTAGTGCATTGTAACAGAATTTGTACAGACAACCATTTTGAAGTGTGATATTTTTTATTGTTTGTCGGCCGCAATCCATATGGAAAATTTCCACAACGATCGAATTTTAACTAAACTTTTAAACGTTAAATGTTCTCTGTAACTTAATGCGTTATAGCATTCAACTAAGCTAATTTATTTAACCACATTTATACTTTATTCATATTCTTTTACCCCCAGAAACGCTACCATATGTCCAAACGTATAAACGCATTACGACCTGGCATTCTACCGGACACGAATTTTTCAGTGTATATATGTTTATTTTAGTTCTCCTCTGGACCTGACTGTGACCCACCGAAACCTACAAATAGCTTGATCTACTATTAAACTCTAAAAGAATTCATAAAAAGATCTGTTCAAACCAAATCCGAAAGTCAAACTGTGCAAAAACTTCGAATTACCCAATTTTGCCCCCCTCCCCAGCCAAAACTAGTTGTGGTGTTTAACACTACAGTTTACCGTTAAAGCTTGTTTAATTTAATAGTAATGTTCTAGACATTACCCAAAGCCAAGTAATAAGCTTTAACAAGAGCCTAATCTCGTTGCAATCATGTAAATATTCAATCCGTAGCCAATGATACAAAGTAAAGGCCCATTTCCGAAAGTTCAATTGAGTGAAACTCAAAACAGGCCTATCTTTTTCCGTTTTACATGTTCCCACTCCTTCAAACGGCTCTGCACCCAGTCCCTTTGTTCAACCGACTTCTCCTCCCACTTTCCATTGTTCTCGAGGCCCTCAGCCAATCAGACCCCCGCAGCTCTCCTCGGCGTCCGCGCTTAGGTCCAGAAAATCCGCTGCTCCAGCATAAAAAGCCCCAGTTGCCCTCCCTCTACAGCTCAGTCAGCACAGCTCACAGATCTCAAGCTAGAGACCGGTCACGCCAGTCGGGAGTGGAGACGCCATGTCCGGAGAATGCCATGCCGGGCACGATGGTGGTGGTTCGTATGTTATAGTTTAGCTTTTGAAAGTTCAGTTTAGGACCCCCATATTCTAAATTTTAGTTTAAAACTTAACTTAACTCTCTAGCTAGAGAATATTATGGTGGAGACGCCTGTAGCGGCATCTTAGGTTTCCTCTCCCCATAACGTCAGAGTGGTTCTCTTTCTAAAAACCAAATTTTTCCAGTTTACTTTAAATGGATTTTTAATTTAAACTAAATGACGGTTTGATCTTTGTGGAAGGCAAATTGAAACAAACTGATGCCTAAGTGTAAAATTGCCGGGCTTTTTATTACTTAGAACAGTTCTCGAGGGAACTAAGGGAGGTTGATCTTTTTGTGCTTGGAAAACTTAGAAACATAACTGTGGACGGTTGATCATGTTGAAACATACTGTCAGATAGACTACTATCAGTTGCGGCTGTTTAGTCTTGCGGGTGTCTCCGGGAGCACTCATGATTTACTTTTTCTAATCTGAAAATTTAAAACTTTATTCAAACCAAGTGTGTTTGTCTGATTTTGTGAATTACCAAAGTGTATATTCAAACTTGCTACTTTTTGTAAATGTAAACTTGTTGCCTATTTAAATAATTGGTATTCAAAAGCTTTTAGAAGCAAACTATAATGTAAAGTGTACTTTCATTCTCTGTCGCAAAAATAAAACCAGGAGTTTTAAGCTTCAGTCGTTTGCTAGACTTGATTAATTGTATTTTAGTGTAAAATTAAATATGTAGCCCATTTTTAGATTTTAGCTAGTTAAACAGTTAAATCCACCGTTGGTGGCAGCGATACCGACAGTTTAAGGTTAGGCCCCTTTAATTAGGACCGGCGCTTCATCCCCCATGCTGGGACAGTGTCCATGCTGTGTTGTATAACGTAAAAAGTCGTCATAAACACCGTAGAAACCTCAAGCTGAAACTCCACGTACACCAGGGAAACCGGGGGCGTTACAAGCACCTAAGCCGTCGTAGCGTCCGCCGTTACACTAGGGAACGAACCTGAGGTTTAAAAACTCTTGGTTCTTACTATCTGCAAAATACTTATCTTCAGTACTCACGCTAAATTCGCTTAATTTGGCTTTTCCCATGCTCAAACAAATAATTTTCTTAAATTTTTGAATTTTCCGCCTGTTGCCTGTTTTCCCCGCCAGGCGCGCTGCGCAGTATACCTGCTGCAGCTGCCTGCCTCCCGTGGAGAAAACCCCATTCGCTTTTGAGCACGCGTCGATATAGGTCGAGCGTGTGGTTATTCCCATTCAAACAATGGCGGAAAACGATCAATTTGTGATAGAAACAGGCAACGAAGAGGTGGATAATGTTAATGAACTTCTGAAGAACGGAGTTTTCCCATCATGTACTTGCCAGAAGACACCGAAGGATCTACACCCACTTTGCAGGAGGTGCCGTGGGTGCAACTTCGTGGACAATCTGTGCGATATTTGTGAACTTCACAAGGAGGCGACCGTCAAAAAGATTTTGTATATCTGGCGCCACTCGGACCAGAAAAAGGTGCAGAACAAAAGGAAGGTGGCAAAAGAGGCAGCCCTACGGAAATTGAGCCTAGACGATCGGTTGGCAGGCATGAGCAAAGACCCAGAGGCGCCCATTTTTATGAAAGAACTAGCCAGTGTCGGATCGGAATCGACGGCCGATTTCGACGGTTTTGACGATAACGAGCAGTCAGTTTACCCGGAGGGTTCGTTAGGATCGATGTTGACGGCAGCCAGGGAGACGGCCCTGTCCGTAGTCGAGTCCAGGTCGGCTAAGCTGGAAAATAACGTCACAAGCAACGTGAGCGCTAAAGTGATCGGACACGTGGATGCAAAGTTACGTGAGATGAAAAACGAGATTCAAGGCCAAATTACAGGATTAATCGCAAGTGTTCAGGCGTTGATTGCGGGAAATGCGGGGCGGCAATCAACGGGAGCGTCATCGAAACCCGGACCGTTGGTGCAGCTCAATAACGATCTATCGGTGCATGGTGAATCGGACGTAACAAAGAGTTCGCCGAGAGCCACAACAAAGGGTTCGCCGGCGATCCTGGAAAAGGCGGCAAAAAAAAAAAAGGAGGAAGGTAAACGGAAAGCGTCTCGCAGTTCACACAAAGAAAGAAGCAGCGAGAATAACGGCAAACTTACAGGGAAAGAAGAGGTAAGCAAGGTGGAGATTTCTAAGAAAGGAAAAGGTGCGGGGAAGCACTGAAAGCAATTGCGATCCCCGTCCGCTCCCGAGAAAGGGGCAGGCGGACGGGTGAAAGAGTCGGACAGTGGCAAGGTCGTCCTGCCCGCACCCGAGAAAAGGGTTAGCGGGAGGGCAGAAGGCCTGTCCGCTACGCAGAGAAGCGGCGATCAGGGGCCGCGTTCTCTCGCTCAAACCATAGCGGACGTTCGGGCGGCCAGTTCGCCGGCGGTTCGCCACAGTTCGCAAGAGGCGGGCGGATCGCCAGCGGTGCGCAGTGCGGCGGCGGTGCGCCACAGTTCTCAAGGGGTTGGAGGTTCGCCGGTGGTACACGGTTCGCAGCGTCGCTGCTCATCGCCGCTTCGGGGTTCGCAGCGAGTTTTCGGCATGCAAACATCGCCAGTGAGGGTAGTTGCTCCTTTTCAGGGTGTTTCTGTGGAGTCTGGTGAACGTGACCATTCAGAGGCCTATGACGGCTACAGTGGCGATCGGCGTGACGGTGATGATGTCGGCTCGCAGGACGAGTCGTATGACGAACAGTACGAAGACCATTGTGATGATTATACACAAAACAGGAGAAAAAAGGAACCAGGTTCATTTCCCGCAGGATCCACCTATTAAATACAGGAAGGCGCAGTATAACGAGGATATTTTTAGAGAAAGCAGGACCTTCGGAGAAGAACAGTTCAGACAAGAACAACGATGGAACGAGGAAGTGTCGCGGTACACAAGTCATCCCGAATCGACGGATCACGATGACCCTTTCGAAGGTCCGGGCTTGATTAATTGGAAGAGCTTAGCAGGTTCACCTTCAAGTACCTGAAAGAGTCACCTTTCTGCAAGCAAGCCACACCGAAAGAAGTAATCCCGGAGGACCCGCCAATGGAGACCCTGGCAAACGTGGGGAGTGCGAGGGCAGACCCAGTACACCTGCCTCAGTCGGCGGTAGCTTTCGGACAGCTCCTAAATAACGAATCCTTAACGAGGAAAGATGGACAACCGATCTCTATCTCGATCTCGAAGCCACTCCCCCCCCCCCCCCCACGACCCCAAGTTCGCAAAGATGTTCTTCACGGCCGCGGGGAGGGGGGCGCCCCCGAAAAAGAGTACAAGACTTTTCCTGAGGCAGAGTACTTCACGGAGCGCATGGATCTGGAACTGGATTCCACACTCAAGACCCCAGCATTCATCCGGATGCCAATTCAACATCACGATAACGACGAGGCGCTCCTGAGGTGCAGCATACGGGCAAATTCACACGCGGAACTCGCGTATTCAGCTTCAGTGGCGGCGATTAAATCTTTAGTAGAAGAGAAACCTGAACTCAAGGAAAACCAGACAATTCGTGAATGCCTTCACATCATGAAAAGGGCGTCTTCCTTCCAGCAAGACAGCCTTAATTGGTCTTCACGGTTGCTACTAAACACGGTTTTCCAGAAGAGGGACGCGCTCCTGGAATCAGCCCCCTCCATTCCGACTGACATAGCAGGACAGCTGCGGTTACTGCCAATCCACGGAGCGACTGAAGTGTTTGATGACAAGCTTCTTCTCCTGGCACCAGAGTTAAAGGAGAAAACCAAGCCGGCATCTTCATATAACCTACCATCGAGGGGTCTACGAGGGAGAGCGAGACCCATGATGCGAGGGTACCCACCATTCCCCTTCCAAGGATCAAGTGGAGGGCCACAGGAAGGACGAGGCCGAGGTGGCAGAGGTGAAAAGAAGATAGAATCACAGCCCTTTCGTGAAACAGCCCCGGCCCAGCCCAGGGGAAGGGGCGGAGTCCAACAGCGGGGAAGGAGTCAAAGTCGAGGAAGAGGGCGTAGACCAGGCAATAGGTACTGACGCGAAGGGGAAGTTTTCCCCCATTCACCGACAGGTGGGGGGAAGACTCTCGAAACACCTAGTAGAGTGGAGGAATGTGACCTCGGATCCCTTCATACTGAATACACTGGAAAATGGATATACCCCCTCCTTTTCTTCAATGCCAGCACTGTCAACAGTTCCCCCCGAATGGACGGAACAAGACAAACAAGCACCGAGACTGCAAGAAGAAATAGAGAAACTTTTAAAGAAAGGAGCGTTGGAGTTGGCCCCATTAAACACGAAAGGTTTCTGGAGCCCAGCAAGAGTGATTCCGAAGAAAGGGGGGGAGGCACTCGTCTAATTTTCAACTTGAGAAGACTAAACGGTCACATCCGCAAGGAACGTTTCAAAATGGAGTCGATCGGGAAGATCAGGGATGCTCTACAGGAAGGAGAATACACGGTTGCGGTGGATCTCGAGGACGCCTACCTCCACGTCCCTCTACACAAAGAAGTGAGGCACCTGTTCAGGTTACAGCACGAAGGGGTGTCTTATCAGTTTACGACACTACCCTTCGGCCTGTCAACGGCCCCACAGGTGTTTACCAGAATTATGAAACCGGTACTGGCAGTCCTCCACCAAGGAGACATAAAGACACATGCCTACCTAGACGACTGGCTATTAAGGAATTTGTCGACGGTAGTCCTACGGTATCAGCTGGACAGATGCACAAGACTTTTCGAAAGATTGGGCCTGGGAATCAACGTCAAAAAATCCAGGTTTACCCCCCTTCAAGTTTTCACCTTTTTGGGCGTACAGTTCGACCTTTCGGAATGCAAAGTAAGGCCGTCCACAGAAAGAGTAGAAAAGACAGTCAAGTCGGTGACGCAACTGCAACAAATGACGCAGATATCCGCGAGGGATTTGGCTTCAGTCATCGGTATCCTGGACTCAAACGCAGCGTTAGTCCCCCTGGGCCAGTGGAGAGTGAAACCTATCCACTGGTTCAGGAAAGACGAGTGGATCCCAAGGGTATCATGGTTGGATATCGTACAGCTAAGAAACCTACCGGACATGGGATGGTGGACGAAGAAGGAAAACCTCCAGGCAGGTGTGCACCTGAAGGAACTGGACGCGGACACGCTCCTATTCACGAACGCTTCGTCGAGCGGTTGGGGGGGCGCACTTAGGAGATTCCAAGATCTCCGGGAAGTGGAGTTCAACAGAACAGGCCCTTCACATAAACATCCTAGAACTAAGAGCCGTGAGGTTGGCGGTGAGTGCGTGGAGAGAGTCGCTGCAGGGAAGAAATGTGGGAGTTATGTCAGACAACACCACAACGGTGGCCTACATCAAGCACGGCGGAGGAACACACTCCAAGGACCTGATGGAGGAGACGTCCAGACTGATAGAAATCTGTGCCCAGGACTACATCACACTGATCCCGAGACATATTCCGGGGCGGCAGAATGTCTGGGCGTACGAACTGTCAAGGGGGAACAAGATCCCGACGACAGAATGGCAACTGGATCTGGCCATCTGTGCTGCGCTTTTCGACAGGTGGGGGAAACCATGGGTGGACTTATTTGCAACAAAAGCCAACAAGCAACTACAGAACTACATTTCCCCATTCTCGGATCCGCAAGCCTGGGCGACGGACGCACTGGCCGATCTTGGGAAGGAATGAGTGCATATGCCTCCCCCCCCCCCTTCTGTCTACTACAACAAGTAATGAACAAAATGAGGGAGGTTTCAGGGTCATTCATACTAGTAGCTCCATACTGGCCGGCAGCCATATGGTTTCCGGACCTGATGGAGCTGAAGAGAGACGGTCCAATTACTCTGCCGTTGACAGAAAAATTTCTTTCACAACAAAGAGGAACGACACTCCACCCATCACCCAAAATTCTACATCTTCAAGGGTGGTTACTCTGAAGGAGAATCTAACGGCAGATGGTTTCACTAAGGAAGTGGCAGATAGGCTCCTTCAATCCGTACGAAAATCGACGTCGAATATGTACGAGGGCCAGTGGCGGAGATGGTTCGCCTGGGCAAAGGAACATGGATGTGACCCGTGCAACTCATCCGTTTTCAAAATCACACAATTCCTCGAAGACCTCTTCAAGAAAGGCCTATCCCCGACCTCGATCAAAGGGTACAGGTCGGCCATAAACTCAGTTCTCACTTGCCTGGGGAGGTCGGACGTGGTTTCACATCCAATCCTGTCTAAAATGATTTCGGCCTTTGAAAATGCCCGACCAAGGACTAAGAAGATTGACGAGCTGGAGCTTGCCACTGGTGCTTTCAAGTTTGGCACAACCACCGTACGAACCTCTCGCGTCAGCATCACTAACGATTCTGACCCAGAAGACAGTTTTCCTCGTCGCTCTAGCATCGGCGGCGAGACAGAGCGAGGTGAGCCTTTTCAAGGGAAGAAGGGAACATCACGTTTGCAAAGGACTGGTCCTCTGTTTCACTTTCTTTTACGGCGGAGTTCAGAGCAAAAATTCAGAGACCCGATAAAGCTCCAATACCGGTGGTGATTCACGCAATAGGACGCGGGAAACCAGGTCGGAGCGAGGAGAAGATGCAATGTCCAATCAGGGCGATAAAATATTACCTGGATAGGACAGACGCACTACTGCCACCTAGAACACAAAGAAAAGGTAAACAACCTCTCTTCCTAGACGTAGACAAAGGTACGGGTGAAATACTGGACAAGTCAGTCACACCTTTCAAACTAGGCGGCTGGATCTGCCAAGTCATAAAAAGAGCGAATGAATTAAGTCCAGAGCACGCAGATGTGCCAAAGGAGGTGAGGGCACACAAACTGAGAGCGCTATCAGCCTCGTGGGCCTTCGGCAGGGGAACGCCATTAGATGAGGTGGTGGCAGCATGCAGATGGAAAAGCAAAAATACCTTCATCAGGCACTATCTTCGAGAAACAAGCGGAGAAAGTGGCGCAGAAGTTGTAGCACAACACGTCGTCACTGGAGCTAAGAAGAGCCAGTAGGCGTCGAGACGTGCACAGTGGAAACCGGGGAAGGAGCAGCTCCGGAGGCAAGACACCTCAGGAGACAGAAACGGTGGACTGGGTCTCAGAAGAACCAGGCACCAGCAGGCAAGACAAGAGATGAGAGGAAAGAAAATCAACTCAACGTTAAGGTGAGTGTGGGCTTGTGGTGATTAGGTCGTATGGTAAGGTCTTTCTCTGTGTTTTCCCCACCTCCGGTACGACAAAGTCAGCGTGAGTACTGAAGGTAAGTATTTTGCAGATAGTAAGAAACGAGAATTTTAACCTGTTAAAATTGGTTTTTACTTTCATAAAAATACTTACCTTCAGTACTACCCGCCCGCCTCCCCGCTGAAGAACAAGAAAGGTTCGAAAGCGAATGGGGTTTTTCCCACGGGAGGCAGGCAGCTGCAGCAGGTATACTGCGCAGCGCGCCTGGCGGGGAAAACGGACAACAGGCGGAAAATTCAAAAATTTAAGAAAATTATTTGTTTGAGCATGGGAAAAGCCAAATTAAGCGAATTTAGCGTGAGTACTGAAGGTAAGTATTTTTATGATAGTAAAAACCAATTTTAACAGGTTAAAATTCTCGTTTTTTATTTTAAAACATCAGAATGAAAAAAATAACACTTTTACATTTAGTTCACTAGTTCAGCTTTGGCAAGTTTGCAAAAACAAATAATTCAAGAATTTATATTAGAAATTCACTTTGATACAAGAACAACGAAGTTGTTTCTTAAACACTTGATTTAGACAAGAAAAACCAATTTTATCTTGGGTTCCTATCCAGGAATACCCAGCAAGCTGAACCGCGTCCGCTAAGTTGCAACTATATTTGACAACTGTAGTTTTCAAGTCGTCCAACAGTTATTTTTCCTCGAGAGGATCAAACCGTCTTTGTTTACATTTGAAAAATGAACAAAGAAAGAAACTGGCTTTTTAGAAAGAGATGCCTACTCTAACATTATGGAGGTAAAGACCAGCAATGCCGATAAGGCTTACCAACCATAAAGACTCCAAGCTAGAGGTTAAGTTAAGTTAGACTATAAATTTAGAATTGGGGGGTCCTAAAGATACACTTCTAAAGTTAAACTAGTTACTTATAATAGGCGCGCCGGTTCTTGAGTCCTCTAAAAAATTGTCATCGACTTTTTTTGCCAGCAGCAGTGGATCCCCCTGCATGTAACCAGCATTGTAGACTGCTCTGCGGGAAAGCCGACCGGCCAGCTGCTGAGATCCGTTCATTGGTAAGCGTGTGCTATGCCAGCAGCAGGAAACAAATCTTTTTTTTTTTATCCCTAGCAGGCGCGAATTACGCTTAAAAAACGGGTTTTCGTGTTATAAAAAGAACTGAAATAAACGTTGCTACTGGAGGCTACTGGAGGCAGAAGTGGTTAAGAAAGAAAGAATACTTGTTTCTGTTCTTTACATGAAAAAAAAAATGATTTCGCGAATGATAATCCTTACGAGATTCTTAGTGTATGTAACACTACGGTTGCGTTGTTTTCAACTCGCATTTCCAAACTTATTACACTGCAACCACTGTAAATTCTACTGTAAATTCTTGATTTATTTGTTTTTGCCAAACTTGTCAAAAGCTGAACTAGTGAACTAAATGTAAAAGTGTTATTTTTATTATTCTGATGTTTTAAAATAAAACCAAGAGTTTTTAAACCTCAGGTTCGTTCCCTAGTGAGATTAATTGCTTTTAAGTGTAAATTATTATGTAGCCCATTTTAGCTTTATACTTCGTTAAGCAATTAAATTAATCCACCGTTGGTGGCAGTGTATTACCGGAAGCATTAAGGTTAGGCCTAGAATACGACACCGACGCTCCATCCCCCAAGCCGGGACTGTAGCCCATGCTGTGTTTATTATCGTAAAAAGTCGTAATAACCACGTAACCTAATGCAAAGAAGTACTCGTCAACCAAGGATGTCGGGGGTGCTACAAGCACCTCAGCCGTCGTAGCGTCCGCCGCTACAAGTTTGACAGATTCTGTCCATTAATAAAAGAAACGGCGAGATTTACACAATCGAGGCATTTGGGCGCTCAAAGAAAAAATTTCTTCGTTTGGCAAGACGAAGGTTTTTCGGCGATCCACGTTTACAAGCACCTACTCCGTCGTAGCATCCGCCGTTACAAATGGTGGCAGCGGTGGGATGAACAGGTGCTGTTCCTATAAAGCGTTTCCCCCCTGCCATACTACTATGCCATTTGTGTTGAACAATTCTTCAACAAAGACGTCCGTGACTCAGTTACAACAGTCACAGAAGTAGATGCCGGCATTGCAGTTATAAATCAATGCAAATCCCGATGTCAGCACTGACGGCAACAACAGTGCGAACCATCAGCTCCAGCAACAAAGCCAGTTTTGGAGCCAGGAAGCAAGAATAGCAGTTTCTTCCTCCCCCCGGCGGGGGGGGGGGGGCGGGGGGGGCCCCCCCCCCCCCCACTTGGAAATCAACAAGCCGTGGATCGACCGCTGCAAGAAGGACTCAGCCGACCTCGGATGTGAGGCTCCAGGACAGCAATCCAGTGGACCTTTGTAACGGCGGACGCTACGACGGCTTAGGTGCTTGTAACGCCCCGGTTTCCCTGGTGTACTGTAACGGCGGACGCTACGACGGCTCAGGTGCTTGTAGCGCCTCCGGTTTACTGGTTTGACACGGAGATTCAGCTTAAGGTGTTGCGGTGATTATTGCGACTTTTACGGCATAAGCATAGCAAGGACTGCTGTCCCAGCATGGGAGATGGAGCGCAGGGTCCTAAATTAAAGGGACCTAACCTTAATACTGCTGGTATTTCACTGCCACCAGCGATGGAAATTTAACCGTTTACAAAGAGCTAAACTAAAAATGGTTTTACATATTTATTTACACTTAAACAGTTAATCGACTAGCAAACGAACTGAAGTTAAAAACTCCTGGTTTTTATTATAACAACAGAGAATGAAAAACACACTTCACATTTGGTTTGCTCGAGAGCTTTTGAAATAAACTTATTTAAAAGCATAAAGTTTGAATTTACAACATGTAATTCGTTTTCACAAGTTTTGACTAAAACAACGTTTGTGTTTCAGAATAAAACAATCAATTAATTTTTCGAATAGAAAAAGCAATACTAAACGCTCCTCAGAGTCGTCCGCAAGACTGAACAGCCCAGGCTGGTTACAGTCTATCAAACAGTATGTTTCAAACACGCATGAAAGATCAACCGTTTCACAGTTTTGTTTCTAAGTGATAAAAGAGCCTTAAACCTCCCAGAGTTGCTGTATACAAGTCAACTCCTCAAATTATAAAAGCCTCGGCTACTTATAAAGTCTGTCTGGAGTGAATAACCAATGAATCCCACACAAAGATCAAACCGTCAGTTATTTGAATTAATGTTTAAAATAAATAAGAAAGAATTTGGTTTTTAGTAAGAGGACCACTCTGACGTTATGGGATGAGAAACCTAAGATGCCGCTACAGGCGTCACCACCATAATATTCCCTAGCTAGTGTAACGGCGGATGCTACGACGGGGTAGGTGCTTGTAACATCGCCGCTCGCCTGGTGTAACTAGATCTTCTTACTATCACTTTTGGGTACTTTTTGTTTCAAACAAGCACAACAGCTACAGTCCCGGCGTAGGGAATGGAGCTACACATGTCCTAATATTGTAGGCTAACTGTAACAATAAGCGGTAACGCTGCTACCAAGGTGGAAAAATTAGGCTAGCTAAGCTAAGTTTAGCAGAATTGTCTTAATTTCTTACTTATAGCGAACGACGGACGAGTAAACCAACTGGGTTTTAAACTCCTGGTTTTATTTTTGAACAAACATGTTAAAAATCAAAACGCACTTTACATTTACATTTGGCAAATTTA
>JAHWFP010008465.1:1588-16333 GCA_023313725.1 Lithobius niger | reverse complement strand
GGAGATAGTCTGAAGCTGTACATCACTTTAGAGCTTTGTTTCCTTAACCCCTGCGCTATTCCCAGCGCTGTTAAGGACCAATCTGCAGTAGTCGGCTGGCGGGGGCCCCTACCTTAAGCGTCTACCCATTCGTAGGCAGGCGGCGCCTTAACGGAAACTAGGGCCCGCACCTCAGCCGAAGACCCCCGTTTTCCCCATCCTAACATTGGTCGCTTCTAACTGCAACTCCAAGATGCCTGGACGGGCAGTAGGGACCGACAGGGCGGCCGTGTGAATTCCAGCCACGTCTGGCGAGGGAGATAGAGATGTGCCAAAGTTACAAGTGATCCCGCAATCCATTTGTCGGCGATCCGTTCCTCTACCTGGATCTCATCCCCCACTCCCCTTCCCGGCTGCACAGGAACGATGAGACCAGAATAATGGATGGATGGTCAATGGACAGATAGAGCGATGGGAAGAGAGTGAAAGTAGAGTGAGGTAAGAGGTGATCGGGCCAACACCAGACAAGAACAGAAAGGCTTCTGGCTTGGCTCGTTCGTGCTCATTTGCTTTACTTTTATTTTTTTCACCCCCCAAAGTCTCTTCCTTCAATTTTTCCCTTCTTTTTCTCTTCCTTTTTTTTTATTTTTCGTCGTCTCCTTCTGACGTTAACACTTTTGCCTCGTTTGCACTCGTCGTGAAAAGCAAGACAAGAAGCCGAACGAGTATATACGACCTCAAAGAAAAGAAGGATAAAAAAAAAGAGAAAGCCAGGGGGGAGGAGATGGTTTGGTTTAGAGGAAAAGGGAGGGGGGCAAAATACATGAGGCGAGCCAAGAAAAACTACCCTTAACGTAAAAACCCCAACGCCTCATTACCAGCCGGCTATTCGAGCACAGATTGAACACTAAAAATCAAATCACAAGCTTCCAAAAACGGGAGAGAAGAGGAAGAAAAAGCACCAAACAGCAGTTCGCATCATGAGACGACAGGAATGCAAAGCAGCCATTTGGGAAGCAAATGCTGCGGGGCCCAAATCTTGATGCCTGGAGAGTTTGATTCAAGTTGTTGAACATTGTGGACACTTCAGTTTAAATTTAACTTGCAAGAATTTAACTACCTTAATATTGTCAAGTAATGTAGGCTACAAACAAACAAACAAAAATATCGGGAGCCCATGAAGCAAATAGTGAGGATAATCTAACAGATTCTATGAGGATCGGTGGAGGAAGGGGGAGGGGGGGGGAGATTTTCGAACCCTTACCTACTATAAAAGCCTTACGCACAACTACGAAAAATGCCAAGTCCACGACGAAAAAGCGACTAGGTGAGGGATCCGTGGAAACCCAAGCCCTGCAAGCAAAGCACAGCTGAGTAGAACAGAGCGCTGTGCCCCAAGCTGTGCGGACAAGACCTCGAATCGCTATGCTGACTTCATCAAAATGACCCCTTCAGCGATCCTACATGGTTCTCACGGGGTGAGATTTCCAGATGAAGTTTGCTCAAGAATAGGATTGGGGAGCAGAATTTGTAATTCGAAAAAGTCCCTACTGAAACGTTCCATTCATTCCTATTAATTCTGTCCGAGTTTTAAGATGGTGCCACACAATCCACCTGGTAATTTTTTTTTCTCATTTTTTAGCCCAAATTTAAAGTAAACTAAATCACAACTAAGCTAAACTAAATAATAATTAAATACAAGCCAGTTTCGTTTAGTTTAATTTTAGGCTGAAAACTGAGTAGAAATTCCCACATAAAACTCGTGGTGCCCTCTATAAACTCAAGACGGAACTAATAGGAATTAATCGAAGACGTTTCAGTAGGGGGTCTCAGTCACAAATTCTCCTCCCAAACCTTATAAATTCTTGGTATGATGAATGTACTTAGTTTTTTTGTAGTTGGCCAAGTTATACAATGTAATTCGTCATACACCAGAACAAGTTTTAAAAGCTGTCTAATGTTCGTCAGTGAGGGAACGACCCAGACGCTATCAACATTTGAATGCTGACAATCACATTTAAATTTAAATTTTTTAAATTTTATGTTTTGAGGTTAACTGAGTAACAACTCCACGTAACATTCCGAACTCTCTGGATATCAGAGTACACTGTACACTCAGGAAGGTAAAACGAAGACAAAAGAACCACCGTTAGGGGTTAACTGGAAAACCGCTGACAAGAGCAGGATGTACAGGTTGGGAAGTTTCCCAGGATGGTGCAATCCTTTCGTTGCCGATTTAGGTACCAGTTACCTCGATTCCTATATACGAACACCGAGCCACTAATGATTCATTCGTCAAGATACGTTAACACAAGAAAGCTTTGACAAGATACGTCAACAAGACCCAAAGTGACATCCGTTTAAGCTTGAAACTAAACTTGTGACAAAGACCAAAAAAAATTGCTAATTAATTCTATACTATCATTACAACACACATTTTTTTCCCTGAAACCTGCTTTCGGAATTTGACGACCTGTCAATTTTTTTTAAAAAGATTAGTTTTAATAAATTTGATCACGCACTTTCGCCGACTACATCACAACATGAGCCCAGAAGCTATTTGTGTTCCAACATTATTCTCACGAACTTTTACGTCAAAAAAAAAAAAAAACATTTGACGTAATGCGTTTGGTTCGTTAAGTGGGTGTGGATTGAAAAGGTTTCAGGGTTGGACTGAATCGGACGAAGCCCTCAGGTTCCAACCTTCCCGATGGATCGGGACCACTGAAAAGTTCCTACCCGGAATCGGGGGCGAAGCTACCTTCCCGCCCTCCCGCCTGTGCGTGACTGCGAACAAGCACAATGGCTGTGGTGAGCATGCGTGCTAGGCCAGCAAAGAAAAACCTTTCCACGAAAAAGGAGGAGAGAGAGAAGCTTACGAGGAACGAACGGAAACAACTAAAAAGAAAAGGAAAAAAAAACATAAAAGCAAAGAAAGAGGAGGAGGAGGAAAACCCAGAGGAGAAAAGAAATGAACCACCACTTTTAATTTAGAAGTTGGGTGCTCCAGCTAACCTGTTTGAGTCGAAAATTGAGTTTAGCGTCCAACTCGGTTCTTTGCCGTGCCTTTGCCTTGCCTACAGACAGACCATGCGGGTTGCTGGTTGGTCCCTTTGGAACGCGATCAATAAAATGTCTGCAATCACCGATCGAATAGTCTTTAAGGACAGTTAACCTTTAACTGCGACATTAAACCTGATATAGCAAAACAGGCTCCTCAATTCCATATTATCATTTGAAAAGTTTTTTTTTTTTTTTTCCTAATTGATTATAAAAGTGCATAACGCTTCCTGGGAAAATTTGTCCGTCAGGAACACGGACAAAAATGGTACAACAAAGGCATCCGGTCATTGCATTGACGTTCGCAAACATAACCAAAGATTAGGTTAATTTTCACTATGTTTTCACAATTTTCACGTGACATGCAATGAACAGGGCTCCCAACCTGAAACAACAAATTGTATGACGAAGAATTCCTAAATTTTACGACTACTTGATGGGAAATCGACTTCAGGCAAGAATAAAAAACGTGTCGGCCTAGCTAAAACAGACGTAAGAACGACAGGGTTCACACTCGCCTGTAAATATAATATTCCAGGACTTTTCCAGGATTTTTTCCAGGTCTTGTCAATGAAAATTCAAGAACCACAAATAAATAATTAAGTCCACCCAAACACGAAGTGCCACGTTCTATTTTTTAAAATTGTATTCCTATTATAATTTTTATTTTATTTTGTGTTTCTCAACACACGCTGCATACCGATTCCCGACACGGAAAACAAAAACGCAATTTTCAGTTAATTTCCAGGAATATTCCAGCACTTACGGAATTTTTCACGTTTTTGAAGAAGCACTTTCTAGTCCTGGAATTTTATTTTCATTTTTCAGGACATTACCAGGTCTTCAAGGACTCGTGGGAACCCTGGAACGAACAACTACATATTCGGCCCCGCCCCGAAATCTTCACGTGGACGCTAAAAATAAGACATGTTTTGAGACAGGTCGTTTAAGTCTTCAGCTTCACGCTTACCACCGAGTGTATACAACTCGCTTACGAATGTTTTTTTTCAAGTTACCTTTATGCAAATTTCCGTTTCCCTGAACTGCTGGTTTTTCAGGAACTTTCAATACTGCTGTTTGAATAGTGTGTTGATAGTTTCTAATTCCATCAACATTTGCTTTGGTGCATCCACATCGTTTCAGGACTTCTCACACGGCACTTTGGCTGCTAATTTACGAGAACCACCTCAAAATTTCCGTTACTGTATGATACGAACTGGTAACCTTTCTAATGGCAACAACCAGCCTAACCCGTCGGTGCACCAGTCGGCATGTACCTTGTGGGTGGCTTCCATTGCCTGGAATGCACAAGTTTACACCCCAGACCAGTTTTCCAGGTGACATTGCTGTCGCTACTGAAGATACCTTGCCCGCTTATGGCAATAATGTAGAATTAGTGACGTGTGGTAGAAATATGTGACGTTTCGTTTCAGTCTATGATTGGGGAACTTCAAACCTATGAAGAGCACAGGGCGTCGAAAGTAGGGACAATCAGAAAATTGTATAAAATTAAGACAAATGAGAGCCCTGACACACGCCTCAGCATAGACCAAACTACCAAAGTCGGAAGCTTGAAAAATATTTTAAGTATCCAATGATTGAAAATCCGCATTAAAAAAAAAATTTGTGTCAGTGCGACTTACTGGGGACAATGGTCTCTTTGATGACTTAGTACATTTCCATCGCATTATCTCCTTCCTTAGCTTCTTGGTAGCCTAAAAGGCAAATTTCCAACTGAATCGGCAACCATACTCCCAAATTTGTCATTTTTAAGTTTATGTGATCATCAAAGCAAAAAGCAGGGAATAACAGAATCCGTGACAATAATCTGCTCCAGCCCTTTCTACATTGGGACAATCATTCCAGCACTTGCTGAAATGACCATCAACAAACCAAAGATAATGTGTCCGAGCGCGGATCTATCCGCTGAAGAGTGGGAAGGCGTCCGAGAACGTGCTGGAGGTGGTTCCAGACACAGAGACGACGACATCGGTGGCCACTAATTCCCAAACGGCCATTACTGTAATTGCTATCAATGAGGGAAGTGGGGCTGCAGACAGAAAGACAAAGGACCATCATTACACTGACCATCCGTGGACGAACTCAAGACGGGTCGGAAAGCACCTTAGCCAGTCGTTAATCACATACACCACCTACTCCGCGAACAGTTACGACGACTTCAAACAATAACTCTTTCCTACGAGACGCTTTATTTTTACCAATGGATATAACATTGTGGCAACCTTCGTACCGATGGTAGTAACCAAATAAAATATAGTTTAATCATCGTGAGCAACGAATGATGGAACGATGGAAGGTCTGCCAGAAAAAAAAGTTACGTTTTTTTGCTCAAAGTTTCTGACACCGATTCAAGGTGAAATTTCGCTAAACCTTGGTTACTTAAGAAGCAGAATCAGCGCGACAATGGAACAAATTATGGCCAAATTTCTGTTGTTATCCATTTTTGACCGATTTCGAGGTTCCAATACACCGTTTTCACCGTCTCGGTGCGACCTTTCCGATGGTGAGGCGTTCAAACAAGTAGGTTAAAGTACTGAAACGCATAAAGTTAAACCCAGTAAACCCTATGATAAAAACAGACTTGCTACATGCAACATTTTTCGGAATAGTGTGGCAGATACTTGCAGAAAGTTCTGTTGCTGGACACATAACGATGTGGGGAGTGAGCGAAGTCAGAAATTTCCTATTCACGTTCGTTTTCGTCCACGATATCAGCCAACGACGATTCGAGGAAAACATAAAGTAGGCAACACTAATTCTAATGATAGGTTTGTTAATGGACGGGCGAAATCCCAAAACCCATCCGTAAAGAGATGATTAAGTAAGCTAACGAAAAAAATTAAGTTAGGCTTCAAATTAAGTTAGGTTTCAAATTAAGTTTCCATTCCAATTGCGGCAGTTTTAATATTTATTTTATATTGATAAGGCAGCCATGACCATTTAGCTTTCTTGTTTTAGTAGAGTTACCGAGTCATTACTTAATACCACACACGAAACTGCTACTAAAGCTTCTTACATAGGACCTTGTACCTATGTAATCTTGGACTAACAACTCTCTTCGAGATGGACAAGTTACCTACCTTCAGCGCCATACACAGCCCGTGTGCCCGATACTGTTAGGAGACTGGCAGCGCGTTCCTTGCATCATGTATGATCGAAACTATTTCCGAAGGTATTCCCCAGTTTTCCCATTTAATTCTCATCACTCACGTGACAAGAGTGAGGTGGTCTAAGGTGACACGCCACTGATGGATTTCGCAATAGCGGTGCTATCGCAGCTTCAGTAGGTCGGAACACACTCGAGCTTACAGGTAGCCGTAAGTGAATCATCTATCTCGAAAAGAGTTATTAGTCCAAGGTGTAACGAATAAACAAAATCGGTTTAAGACAGCAGCCATGGTGTTAAAGGATATTCTAACTGCTCATTGACTATTTATTATTATGTGCAATATGCCATTCGTTTTGTGACTATCAAACAGGAAGTGTAAAAGCGCATAACGAAAAATAAATCGTCTCGTTCTTCAACATGGCTCCATGATAAAAATGAATCCGTCTACTCGCCAACACTGGCTGATCCCAGTCAATGGCCACATCTGCAGCACGGTTTCGGTTTCATTTCAAACTAGACTTGCAACACTGGTGGAATAACTTGATAATCCCATTTCACTTTTGCTTTTTGAGTAATATCTCTCCTTTTGTTACAAAGAAAGTCTTCCATTGAAACTAGCAGAGTTTAATTTTTTTTTTTTTTTTTTTTTACATTTAATCAGAAATTAAATATTATTTTCCCGTGGGTGCTGGAAGTTCTCGTGGGAAAGCGGGTGGCTTATGAAATTAAAAATCGACCACTAGTCCCTTGGTTGCCGGCAGGGAAAAACCGTGATTAATATGTTAATTCAAAAAAATACACATTTAAAGTTTTGATGCATACTCGTTCACGTCAATCCTGGAAATCTTCGGATAATTTTTGATGATTTTTTTTTTCATCTACGACCAGTGGGGGCCTGAAAGGCAACCGCCAGGCAATGAAAGAAACATTCCTACTTTTCGTGAATTATTTAAATGTGGAATCATTAAAGTTGCAGCAACTTGGAAGCTTGCGCTTGACAGACCACGGATCAGATCAGGCTTGTTTTTCTTAACATCGTTCATATTGCTCGGGGTATGTTATCGTGAAGTTGAGTAAGACAGCTTAAGGTAAACCTTTTTGATGACCAACTTATTTTGCTAGAAAACGGTAAACAAATTAAAGTTTTATGGTTCATCGACATTTTCCATATATGAACGCCTTTCCAGATGTGCATCTGTCCAAAGTTTTTTTGTCACCGCAAATATTTTTCAAAAATAAAAAAAAAATGCCTACAGAGAAAATAAAAGTTATTGCAAAGGCAGTGTAATGTCTCCACTTCTGTTCCGTCGGTACGTAACTGACATTTCAGTTTGATTGGGCGTACACTAGAAAACCCAAATTGCAGACGATCGCAGACTGACTTGTCCAGCCCAAGCTGGCATCCAGTAAGATCTTGACAAGCTTGTTGATAACAATGTTCAATTGTTGGTAACAATGTTGAAACTCGGCACAAACAACAAGAAGTGCAAAGTGGGTTCACTGTGGCTACCGAATCCAAATTGCTATTCTACTCTGGGCACCCATGTTATCCAGACCTCTGACCAAGAAAGAAATCTTCATTGTTGACAATAAGTTCAAATCATCAACACAGTATGCAGCCCAGGAAAAGAAAACAAAACTGAGTCTAGGACTGTTTATGTGGCACATTTAAACGTATAATAATAATAGTAATAATAATGTAGGTTCTTTGCAAACCGCAACCGGAATGGCAAGGACCTGGTGGTCACTAACAGCCATCCGATGTTAAAAACTAAAAAGTTTTAAGAGTTTAAAAGTTTAAAAACGATGATGATGGCTCGAATGCATAGGAAGGGTAGATGGTATTGGGTTGGGGTCACGAATGCCTTACCACCAAGGTTAGACCTACCAGGGACACAGCGGTCCCCGATGGCATCGCCAAACGTGAGGGACAAGTGAGGGGAAAAGCCGGGTATATCAATGCCAATGTTTCTTACAAATAATAAAATAACAAAATAAAATAAATGTAAATCGTAGTATAGTATAAAGCTTGTCCAAAACCAATTGTCAATATTAGTAAAGATAATAAAAATTAAAATAATAGTAATAATACAAAAATCATCCAAGAAAAGGTTAAAATACTATAATGGTCGCTTAAGGATCACATTTAGAGGCTCCTTAAGAACGTATTCCGGAAGATACATTCAGTGTTGTCTACAAAGCTTATGCCAAGCCAATTCTCGATCAACTTTCTTGAAAGACTGCAAAGAAATGTCTTTTGGTGCCAAATGGTAGATAGAGGACTCTCCTAGAATGTAATGGCTTCCTCAATACAAGGGCGAGAGATTAATGTCCGTGTTGCAACTTGTCTTGCAATGTGAACTAACCAATCATCTCCAGAACGGATGCTGGGGGCATTACCTATTTACACTGAGCTGCTACGAAAATAGAAAATCAAACAGTAATCTAACGGGGCGAGAGAAGATCGTCTAACTGGAAAATCACATAGTTGGAAGATTATACACAGTATAACAATACAACTGAAAATCGCCTACCACGAAATTCGTACAATGAAAAATCGTTTAACATCCCTGCCGCACTCGCTACGGCTATACATATAACATCGGAAACCGCAACGATATTATTGCCCAGTAAGACGATTATCCAATGTATGATTTTCCGTTATACGATATTCCGTTTAGATGACTTTCCAGGTTTTATATTTAGGCAGCTATTAGACAATTATCACATTAGACAATTTTCCAGTTAAGACTTTAGTCCACCGCTCCTAATCTAACACAAGTTTAACTTTTCCTGCTTAAGCAATTTCAGTTACGGCATTTTTATTATCAAAGGGACGACCCCACTCAGACCCGTGGGGTAGGTGAAAAGAAGGAGGGCACTGTTTCAAAAGTCCTAACACAGCACGGTGGATTTAAAAAAAAATATATGATAATAAAAAACGAAACAAGTTTTACCGTGTTAACTTTCAAATATCCATTAATCTGCAGTGCACCCGGCAAATTAGCACACTAAAACCGAAAGCTCGTGAACGTAATTGCTTTCCGCCTGAGAAATCCAGAGATTGGCAATGGAGCAAGGGCATTAATATTTGAAAAATTGCATGGCACACATTCACAAAGTTCTAACTCCCCCACCCTCCCGAAGCCCTCCCTTCAAATTATATAGAGGTCGTTATGAATTTTCTCTAAGTGGAAAATCACAAAAGCAAAAGCGAGCCAAAGCAAAGCCAAGACGAAAAAAGGAGAAAAAAAAAATTTTGACCAACCCACGAACCATCCGTCCCACCCTCGAGCTTAATTAAAAATTCCGCCCCTCTTGAGTTGACTACAAATAACCACGAGCGTCCGAAAAACAAGCCTATAAAACGTGGGGGTTGGTGGTGGAGTCGGGGGAGACGGAAGAAGCAAAGTGTGCTGCGGTTTCAGCATTGTCCGGCATTTTCCTCAGCTTATTACATAGCACACAGTTCCGGCTCTCCCGGTGCATGCGATTCGTTCAACTTAATTGAAATTTCAAACCATAAAACTGGGGGCTAATTTCACACACTTTTACTCCTGCTGCACGCCACACCGCAAAGCACGCTTAAACAACAACTCCCAAACAGAAATTAATGCTTATTCCTAGAGGCACCCGGCAGCAAGCGCTAGTTGTATGAAATGAAGCAAAAGCTCAAATATTGCTCTAATTAAAAGAGACCCGTTTATAGAGGAGAAGGTTTCAGAAATTAAGATTTTTTGTTTAATAACACACAGAGCGGGAAACTTTCATGTTTGTTTGAAAGCAATACTTTGTGAATGTGCGAGGGAGGGGTTGGGAAGCATCTACAAATTAGATTAGAATGGTCAGTATTATTAATTTTCTGTTGTTCGTCTCGAAGACCGGCTTCATTTTTTGAAAACGGAGTTTCCGTACGTTAGTTCTAACAAAAAAACATCAAACGTTAATTGAAAACAACTAGCATTCTATAAAATAACGGGATATAAATCAAGTAAAAAGTTATACGGCTAAGATTTTTTTTCACAAATGCAGTAAAGGATTTTTTTTCCAGCCTCGACTCAACCACTTTATGCCGTTAGCGTACAGATGTCGTAGTGGACTTGTGTACTCCCTCATTAATTATTTATCTGAGAAGAAACATGGAACTCGCATTCCTTTTAGCTTCTCATCTGAGAAGAAACATGGAACTTACATTCCATTTGGCTTCTCATCTGTGAAGAAACATGAAACCCACATTCCTTTTAGCTTCTTATCTGAGAAGAAACACGGAACTCTCATTCTTTTTAGCTTCTCATCTGAGAAGAAACATGAACTCACGTTCCTTTTAGCTTCTTATCTGAGAAGAAACACGGAACTCTCAATCCTTTTTTAGCTTCTCATCTGAGAACAAACATGGAACTCTTATTCCTTTTAGCTTCTCATCTGAGAACACGGACCTCGCATTCCTTTTAGCTTCTCATCTGATAAGAAACACGGAACTCTCATTCCTTTTAGCTTCTCATCTGAGAACAAGGAACTCGCATTTCATTTAGCTTCTCATCTGAGAAGAAACATGGAACTCGCATTCCTTTTAGCTTCTTTATCTGAGAACAAACACGAACTCTCATTCCTTTTAGCTTCTCATCTGTGAGCAAACAGGGAACTCTTCCTTTTAGCTTTTCATCTGAGAAGAAACATGGAACTCGCATTCCTTTTAGCTTCTCACCTAAGAAGAAACGTGGAAGTCACATTCCTTTTAGCTTCTCGTGTACCCTTCATTAAATTTTTCTCCTGGAATTCACATCTCAAATTTATGGAAAACGTCTCCTACGAAATGTTAGCAGCACATAGAAATTTTTTTATATATATATTTTTGCATGAACCATAGTTGCACTAACAACTGCGTAGCTGGAGGGCGCCACCAGTTTTAAACGCAAAAATTTGATGTTTTATAAGATTGAAATTTGCTGGTCGTTGATTTGCTTTTAGTACGGCAGACTCAGACAAACCCACAGGCATAGATGACCCCAAACGTCACGTAGGCAAGACCAAATACCACAGACAGACAAAAAGTCATGTCTGCCTGGACAAAGAGAAGACTTACAAAAACGACGATGGCTCCCTCTAGTGGGATGTAAATACACTACTGATATTGCCCCTAAGGAAAGTTGCTAATGACTAGACATGACTCTACCCACTCATGATGACTCGAGTAACATTTTCTTGCACTGCTGTTTATTAAACTACACTCTGTCTGAAGAAGGGTGACTCTAGTTACAACATTCTAAAACGACTTGGTTCTTTTGTTAAGATTTTTGAATATATCTAAAACATTGTGCTCCCCCACCCCCACCTTTCCAATTCTCACGTTCTCGATTTATTTCTCCCTATGCTCAGATTCCACTGTTTTTTCGTCTTGAAAACGTAAGAATAAAGGTTAAATTTAAGATTGTGCTATCCATCCAAGACACCTTTCTAATTCCTACATTCTTGTTTTACTTCTATTCTCAGAAACTACGGGGTTTTTTTTGGGGGGGGGGGCATGAAAACGTCAGAATAAAGCTTAAGCTTATCGTGCTATCCACTCCCAACATGGTCTATTCACAGAACGTATATGCCATCTGTTTCTCTCGCGTGGCACCCTGGGAAACGTTCCCCAAGCAGGCAGGCAGTCGTCTGGACTTTCTTATTTAGTATAATGTTCGTACCCTATCTTGAGTTCTCCGCAGAACGAACACAGATAATCGATTGTACGTTTTCAGAAGCTGAGTGCCTTGTTGATATCCAAGATGGTTGCAAAAACAATGGCGGCCATCGATTAAAGCCACCCCATCCAGAAAGACGTAGCCGCTCACTAAATACTTGCAGGACTCAAGATACACTGCGCACACAATAATTATTCTTCATCTGGACGTACTTAGTATTTATTTTTTTTTTTTAGCGAGGACGTGTCGTTTGTAGTACGAAAGATGTGTTAGGGCCTGGGGGTTAATTCCGCCATCCCTTTCCCCAGCCTTGGATCTTTGTTTCGACCTTTCTGCTAAAAGTTGTTCTTCAAAGTGGTATTTTTTTTTTTTTACCGAAAATAATTAAAGAAATTATGCAAAAACGGGGTAAAATAAGCCCATCCTCTTGGTGGCACTGGTGTCACATCATTTCAAAAAATTATTTTGTTTCCTGAAGTACCTGGTTTAGGATTGGAGAACTTGAAACCTGCGAACAGCACGGGGCGTCAAAAGTCATTTTTTCCCAATAGTAAGAATTTGTAGAGTTGGGGAGGGGAATTTGTAACAAACCCCCCTTCCGAAACGTCTTCGATTCATTCCTATTAGTTCCGTCTAAGTTTATAGAGGGCATCATGAGTTTTATGTGGAAATTCCTACTCAGTTTCAGCCTAAAATTAAACTAAACGAAACTGGCTAGTCTTTAACAGGGTTCAGACAATTATTTTTATTCTCAATTTCCCTGACATTTCCAGGTTTTCCAGGTGCATCCAATGGCAATTTCCAGGTGTTTACAAGATGTTTAGTTAAGGAAACAGGCAGTAGCTAATGGTTTTATTAATATTTGTACGAAAATAATCCCAACATCACAGAAAATAGCTGTTTAGAGACTTAGTCCAGAAGGGACATTTTCATCGCAAATACTGTGCCAGCCTAAGATTTGGTTTATTGAAGTAATATCTAAAATACTTGGGACATATTAAAGCACAAATTAAAACATTTGCTACTAGCCTAGGATTTTGTTTCTGATCTGCTAATTCAATGAAACTTACAGATCAGACACAGAACACAATTTTTTTTCAAATTTCCCTGATTTTCAAAGAAATTCTTGTTTTCCCTGAAATTTCCCTGAGATTTTGGCTCTGTTTTTATTTTCCCTGAGATGTCCAGGTTTTCCAGGTTTTGTCTGAACACTGTTTAATTATTATTTAGTTTACCTTAGTTGTAATTTAGTTTACTTAAGATTTGGGCTGGAAAATGAGCAACAATTACCGATGGGAAGCGTGGCGCCCTCTAAAAAAAAATCGGACGGAACTAATAGGAATGAATGTAACACGTTTCAATAGGGCCGTTTACGAGCTACGAATTTTCCTCCTGAACCCTACAAACTCTTGATAATAGGAGGTCTGCAACTTTAGACACACGCGTCTCGTCCTCATGCGCATTTCAAGCCTAACCACAAGTCCCGGCGTACCCTGTGAAACTCTTCACTGCTATCCAATGATGTAACGTCTCCATAATTCAAAACATAACAAGACACAAGAATGTGCGCGAATGACTACTTACCGCCTTACATAACTTTTATGTGTGTCTGTCTCATCTAAATAAATGCAAAAACCTTCTCCAAGGAACCTGTATTCATTCACTTCAGGATCACGTTCTGTCATTCACCGTCCTTTCCTTACACTCTCGTCTCACAACAAAAGACGCAAATTCCGAGCCTTCGTCCATCCACCATCTATACGAGCCAGGAAACTTACCTAGAATGAAAAAAAGATGAAGAACAGCGTTAAGCGAGCGTGAGTTTTATTAAATATTAAGGCACACGCAAGCAAGCACACTGTCATACACACACACCAACACACACACACACAAAAAAAAAGAGCTGCAGTCTTTAGAATGGGACCTGAACACGCTTCGCATTGAAAGAAGAAAAAAAAAATAAGAGGACAGGAATGGTGCACGATTGTGATATCGTTATTAAATTTATTTATCATTAAAAAAAGAACAAGAAGACGACGACGAAGAAAGCGGAGTCAGGTTTTTAAACGCACAGGCGAAAATAAAGACAGTAGCGAGAGGAAAGAAAATTCAATATACAAGGCATAAAATTAAATTTTATTCTTCAACCCAGGGCATTTTATCCACTCCCATCCCATCCTTCCCAAATGACAATTTGTCCGAGAGTGCGTTGTGGCCCGGCTTTATATATGTATGTTATGAGGGTGCCTGGTTTCAAGGAATCGCGATACAACGTCCGCTAAGAAATAATGCTCGGTATTAATATTAAAGATCGTTGCGGGGGAAGTGGGGAGGGGGGTGTTGTAATAAAAGATGACACCCACACTCCCACACAATTTCAGCCTCACCTAAACCAAAACAACGGGGGCAGAAAAAAAAAAAAAGAAGGGGGAAAAAAAACCTGAGCAGCTTGCCACTAATTTACGGTCAACAACAGGGGAAAAATAACATTATTCAAAAAAATTCCTACAGATTCATTCATATATTCATGTTTTTTTTCCCCGCTCCGAACTCACGACACACAACGCTTGAATAATATTCATAACAACAACAGCTATACCGTAATATAAAGATATTATGCTCGCTACGTTAAGGCATGCTAATTTGGCACCAACCCCATCGTGTGGCCGATGGTACCATCCCTTTCCGTTTTAAATTATTCCATGCTTCATTATTTCTTATTCTCAACATTTTTCCACGAGGTAGAAAGGGGAGTGAGAAAATATAAATTTTTTCCTCTTCCGTCGAATTTTTTTTTTAACTGATGCGTTTATTACCTCACGCCGCATTTCAATTACAACAGCGCCCCAATCGTAGCTCAGTGAAAACCATTGTTTTCATTTTCAGCCCCCC
>JAHWFP010008459.1:0-18124 GCA_023313725.1 Lithobius niger | reverse complement strand
ACATATAAAGCCAAACAATAGCCTCTACCAGCAATGGAATAAGTTTGGTCTCCCTAGTTTTGGGTTTCGCTATGATTTATATCCAAAAATGTGTAGTGTTTTAGGTCAAAAAATTTTTTTGCTGTTGCTGCTTTATGGTTTCCATCTAATTGTTTATTTCTTTAATGTTTTGACTTTCAACGTTGTGCTAAAAAAATATTGCTTGATAAAGAGTGGTGGCGTGGCTCGAAACGTAGCATTTTAATTGTGTACATACGTGCCTTATTGACTTTTTTTTTTACTTTTTAATCATTGCTTTGGTCTTTTTTTTTTTTTCCTCTTTCACGTAGACTCCAACCAGCAGCATAACCTGCCCAGGTCTACACACCAACGCATTTACCGAATGAGCCACCATCACATGAAAAATCACATCTTTTCTAAAATTCGTTATAATGTGGATGAATTTTTTTTAATACAAAACTTCGCCGAGCTGGGCACTGTAACATGTAAGATGTTGCCTAACACTGCACGATCTTTATTAACACTTGTCTGCATGCAAGGCGACATAAAAGTGGCCGCGGTGGCTTGAGTGAAGGGAGGGCCTAGTATAACGGAATGAAGAAGATGATTTGACTGGTTTGAAACGAAACCTTGGCAAAATGAATGTCATACTTGCCAGTCAGGTTAGTTTGAGAGACTATCCACCACCTATGGAATACATTCGACACTTACTGGACCCATGCATGCTGCACGCTGATTGAATTAATATGGGCAATATGGCGGCTTCTAGCATGATCGGAGGTTTCCTGGTTCGAACACGCGGGTTTGCCCCTCCCCTTACCAGATTTCTTACTGACGCTAAATCATGTAATAAAGTTCGAAATTGAGCCGGTTCTTCGGCACGATCATTCGTTTGTTTCAGACGGCTTAAGAGATTTGTGTTTTTGTGACATTTTAGACGAGTTTCGTTACAATAAGGGTTTAATAACGGTTAATATAACCGTTTCTGCGTGTTTATTGTAAAGATTCTTACATAGAAACCGGTCTTTTCTCAAGAGGAATGGAAATTAGGGCTGTATGAAAGTGGCTATATATGCGAGTGTGTAGTTTCCATTTCGTGTATTTTAAAAACAAATTCGTTACAAACATAAGACTTTCATAATAGTGCTGTGTAGGGTTATATTAAACAAATTAGTTACGAACACAATGCTTTCATACGATTGGTTATATTAGAATAAAATAGGGCTGTGTTAGGGTTAAATTGGACTATGTTAGGTCTAAATTAGGGTTACGTTAGCGCTATATTGCGGCTGTATTAAAGTTGCTATGCGAGCGTCAGGTTGCCAGTTCGTTTATTTATAAAGAGTAAATTCGTTACAAGCGTAAGACTTTCTTAGTGTTGTACTAGGGCTACATTATGAAATATTAGGGCTATGTAGGGTGTATGACGGTTACATTAGGGCTGCATTAGGGTTATATTAGGGTCATGTTAGGGTTGCATTAAGGCTACATTAAAGTGGCTATGTGGGCGTGAGTTTTCCAATTAGAACTACACAGGAAAAATTAGGGCTATACACTGTGAAAACGATGTGTACTGACAGTACACGTATATGTGTAACTACTCGGCCTCCACATGAACTGTGTACTGAGAGTACACAATTTGCGTACTGGTAACACACAAGCTGTGACGAGATGTGTACTGTCACTGCACAGACTGTGTCCCCAGTACACAACTCGTGTGGAGGCTGAGAAGGTACACATTCATTACACATTGTCTTCAGAGTGTATTAGGGCTGTATTAAGCTATAATAGAGTTAAATTAGGGCTGCGTTAGCGTTATGTTAGGACTATATTAAAGTGACTACGACAGCGTGAGATTTTCAATTCGTTCATTTTAAAACTGAACTAAAATAAATTCTTTACAAACGTTAAGATTTTCGTGGTGGGGCCAGTCGGTATTTTCTTCTTCCCACGCGAGAGCGTTCCTGCCATGATCTACGAGCTACGTGGAAGCGATTTTCATAATAATTCCCAGGGTGCAATCCTCCCAAAAGGATGTCATCTTGACCGCGTCCAAAGGAGAGGCAAAGCCCAGGGTCGAGTGATGGCGCTTCGAACAGATTACAAAGCTTTGGTGACAGTTACAGATGAGGTTACACGAGAGGATGACGGCGGCGCCTCGATCGAGGGACCTCCTTTCTGTGAGTCAGTGGCGCGGAAGGCAAGAAAGGCGGAACTCGGTAAATCGGCCTTCCGCCAAATGACGGTGAAGAGCAACTTATCTAGAGCTTAGACAAGGCCAGTGTATAAAAGCGTAGGCGTTTGACACTTTTCGGGGGGAAAAACGTGGGGCAAAGTAGTACCTGCTTCCACCGACCGACACCAGAGGGACAAATTAATCACGTGACTGCGAACCGTAGCCCCGCTAGGAAATGTTAAGATGTTACATTATTCCCACACTTTTAGACAATGAAATGTGAATTTGTTTCCATACTTTTACAATGAAATACTAAGTTATTCCCATACTTATACTCCCACTGTTAAACAATAGATAGTTTAACCCGAATGCCGTGAAAGACAAGTCATTTTGGAGCCACACTTTCAAACAATGAAAGCCGAGAAAGCAGAGTTACAAGTAATAGTTATTATCCTCTTGTAACCCTGCTTTCTCGGTTTTCTCGGTAGTAATAGTTATTATCCTCTTATTGCAACAATGAACGTTGATAAGCTGTTTTAGAAGCGGTCGAGGAAGCAACAATACTCCCGAGGGCGCAGCCCGAGACAGGTTTATTGTTGATTCCGAGACCGATTCTAAAACAGGTTATCAACGTTCATTGTTGCAATAAGAGGACAATAAATGGCTTGTCATCCAACATTGTTTTGCATTATTTCCTGCATTCTTTAAGAATTCTATTCTAAGCACGGAAAAGAACGGTTTCGGGCCATGGCTCTTCAAATAAATCAAATGAAATCAACAGGCAAACCGTAGAGGCTAGAAGCTAGAATCACTTTACTGAGTAGGTGGCCGTAGGGCAGCAATTTTAGTCGGCAGCGAACGAAAAAAATTATAATTTCGCGCTTCCCTTTCTCCCACCTAAAAAAATAAAAATTGCTCTCTTTCAATTCTTTCTCACACCCAACGTTTTTAAGTGTTGCCTACCCATTTTTTAGGAATTTTAAGTTAAGTTAGGTCGGTTAGATAATTTTGCAGGTTAGGTTTTAGGCATTTTTGAGCCATTGATTTGACCTCAAATCCTTCTTGTCGATGTGAAAGAAACTAACGTAATTTTCTTGATTTTGATCTGGCAAGAGGGGGGGGGGGAAAAACGTTGTGGGTGGCGCTCGAACAAAAGAAATAAAGTATTACAGACGATGGTTAAGAAAAAAAGTCATTTATTTTTGAAACATCAGATTTCGAATTGAATTTTCAACATTAGATGGCCATGAGTATACCTAATATAGTATATAGTTTGGAGTTTGTTTTCTTTGGTTGGTTGCCCGTTCAAAAAAGTGTGGTGATAACTATTGTTTAAAAGTGTGATGATAACTATTGTTTAAACTTTCAAAAGTATGGTGATAAGCAATGGCAATACGAACGCTGGTATAAACAATGGCAATACGAACGCTGGTATAATAAGACTTTTAGAACACCACTTTACAACAATGAACACGGCAAAAGAAGGATGACAATGAATATTTTGACCGTTGGATAATAACACGGTCGGTCGGAGAAATCTGATCAATACCGCTTATCTTTCACTTTCTTTCTTTCTTTATTATGTAGATTTGAAATCATACAATAATATGAAGGGAAAAGAAAATTTAGAAAGAAGTTTGTTTATTAAAAAAATTAGAAAACCAAAAAAAAAGAACTCGTTTGATGTTTCAAGGTTTAACTGAACCGAAGTAAGAAACACGAATTAAGATTTCATGTATGCATGTGTCACTTGCCTTAGGTGGGAGGAGCGAGGGGAACGTTTTAAAGTTCTTGGTATTAAATTGGTTTCTTAGAATTGGTTATCAATTTATTTAGGCTATTCATTTTATTTTTTTTCTTGGGTTTTTGTATTTTGGCTTCCGAGTAGTAGTTGTGTGACAGTACTCGCCACTAGGGAGGCACTTCCTGTTGGCTGGTGATTTTCGGATTTGCCTGACAGTAGTCGGTAGTAGAATGGCCTAAAGAAAGCACACACCTATGGGTGCTCGACTGATCAGACGGTGAATAAGCCGAGATTTGGCCCATCGATCGGTTTAGGAGTGAGTTATTGTGGCATCGTGAGCTGTAGTGAAGGAGTAATGTTATATTTTGGCGCCCGAATAGGGACTCGAACCTTGGACCGTTATGGAAGACCGTGCAGGACGAACTACTAATAAAGCATTTGACAAGATTGTTTGCATTAATCAAACACAAAACTTATAGCTTGGAAGACGATCAGATACTGCCCAAGTTCTAATCATAATTGATTCATTCTCAGGGGTGCTTAATTAAAGGGATCTTAACCATTTCTGAATTTGGACACAAATTTGTTAAGCAAAATTGTTTGTAGCAACTCGTCAGTATTAGTGACCCAGAGACCGTTTTGAGTTCGCTGGTTAGTCGAATTCTCATGACTGCGACAGAACCAAGTAAATCCTAAGAAGGAAGCCGCCGGATTGAAGTGCGGCCGAGTGCTGGGTTACAGGTGCTTTTTACAGGTGCTAGTTACAGACGTTTAGCAAGAAAACCTGGTAAGATTGACAACGAACAGCACATCCGAATCCTTAATTTAAAGTGGGGCAGCACAAGTACCTATTTCTGACATGTACGTAGTGACTTGTAAAATAAAGTTTTCGGAGTGCAGAGGGCACACTTGGAGTGCAGATCCTGTAAAGACTGTTCAAAACTTTTGTAAAAATTTTGTAAACATTGTAGTTTAACCCTTTGTTAGAGCTGTAAATAATGGTATACCAAGTTTTGTATTTTTGCCTGTACAGGAGAAGAAGGCCGAGAAGAAGTACCGGAGAAGAAGTAAATGAGGAGAGATCGGAGAATAAGTACAGGAGAAGAAGTAGAGGAAAATCGATAAGAGAAGAGGTCAGAGAAGAATTACAGGGGAAGAAGGCGGAGAAGAAGTACAGGAAAAGAAGTACAGGAGAAGAAGTAAAGAAGAAGAAGTACAGGAGAAGAAGTACATGAAAAGAAGTACATGAAAAGAAGTTCAGAAGAAGAAGGCGGAGAAGAAGTACAGGAGAAGAAGTACAGGAAAAGAAGTACAGGAAAAGAAGTACAGGAGAAGAAGACGGAGAAGAAGTACATGAAAAGAAGTTCAGAAGAAGAAGGTGGAGAAGAAGTACAGGAGAAGAAGTACAGGAAAAGAAGTACAGGAGAAGAAGGCTGGTAAAACTGTTTGTTAACGTTGAAAGCTAATGTTGTGCACGGTCCAAAATTGACTGGCGATTTGTTCTCTGAAGGGCTTTGCCTGCAATGTAATTGGATTTTTGCATCGTTCATACCGTAGTTTTTCTAACACGTTTAGCATTGAATTATTTTTGGCATTCGAATAGTACTTTTTGTGTTTTGTGCCCGCCGGTGCCTGTTTTCCGATGAGAGGGGGTGGGGGCGGAGGGTGAACTGTAACGGTGCTCGCCAATAGGGCGACTTTTCCTGCTGGCTGGCGCGTTCCAGCCATACCTAGCAGCAGCGACTAGTCTGTAGGAGAATGGCCTACGGAAATCATGTGCCTATGGTTACTCGGACGGTGAATAAACTCAGTTTCGACCCATCGATCGGTTTTGGAGTTTTGCTGCGAGTTATTGTGACGTCATGAGCTGGAGTAATGTTACAGATGTATGACAGAAATTTAGGTGTTTACATTCGAAATCTTCTTATGCAAATGAGTTGCTCCAGAATTTGCGTATATAAACGGTTGAGGCAGTTGCCCTTATTCGGATGAAGATTATTTATTGCGGTCGAACCATCACCAACCCAAGTTGGTCTTTTTTTTTATAAATATGCTTGGCAAGATTTTTTTTTTAAACTGTTGCACCGCATTTTTTAAATGGTTGTGACAAGCTTTTTATTTGAGTTGACTTCCAGAACCCATAAGACCAGATGCCCACGTGTGGGAAGCACTAAAATGCAAAACAACCGCAACGACCCCCTGAAGGGGAACAATGAAAACGTGCGAGTGTGTCAATTCTTTGGCATGAAGTTAAAAACCGGGACGTTGCTGCCCTGAAAAGAAGTTGAAATTGGCACATTGTTGCCTCGACTAACAATTTGATCTAACAATTATCCTTCTAACTAAACACCGTGGTAAGCTCAAGGGCAAGTATTACATGACGTCATTCACACTTCTTTTTCACACGGTACGCATCGCTTAAGCCGCAGCGAAAGACTGTGAGGGGGGCAAAGTGAGCTGTTACCATTAAGCATACGATTACGCATTAACTGAACCTAGAAGAGAACAAACAAACAAGCACGGGAGCCGGGTACGTGTTCAACTATACGTATAGCAAAGAGGAGAAAGGGCAGGAAACCAAGAGGAGAGGGAGAGGACGGGATAAAAGGAGGAAGGGAGAGGGGAGGGAGAGGATTGGCGAAAAGGGGGAGTGTTACACAAACAAAAATCGACTGTTGCAGTGAACGATCAGGCAGCACCGACCAAATAATGTGAAATAACCACGGGTCAAACGAATCCCTGGGCGAAGCCGGGTACGATGCTAGTATTCAACATATTTGCTAAGTAAGTAAGGGGTTGAACCCATGAACAATCCATAGAAAACAAGAATATGACAGTCATACTTTGTCGAAAGGAACGGGGGAAAGCAACAATTTTTAGACTTGATGCCAAAAAATTAAATTAAGAAAATTGACTTTTTGGTAATAATACTGTGTTGTATGCCACACTAACGCTGGAGTGTAGACTGCATCACGTTAATCTGCATTGGTTTAACAAAACGCCACCGTAAGAGTTGTAAAAATTATAAACTTGTAAACTGTACCGAAAATAACTCAATTCAACTCAACTCATTTTTTGGTTGATAGACAAATTCAATCAGTTCGCAAACCTTGAACCCCTACGGCTTTTTCTTTTGTAGTTTATTCTACCATATCAAAAACCAAAACTGGTAAAAATGACCGCCACGTTGCGAATGATTTGACCCTTCAAAGGAGTGATATCAACATACCAAAACATTCGTCAAGTTAATGGCACCAACACTAATAATTCGAAGGTTAAATGAAAACTAAAACGAACATTGGTACTTTCCGAAGCACTGTTCCATTTTTCATTTAACGTCCAACGTGTTATTCGGTGCGATTAACTTGGCGAATACAATACAACATCAATTCTTTCGAATTCTTTAGGCCCGCTACTACTACAAATCTTCGGGGGGAACTCCCTGAACATCTAGAAGCCCCATGCAAGACTCGAAGTGAGAAAGAACTTCTTCTCTGTGCGGGTTATCAATGAATGGAACGCTCTCCCCGATGAGGTGTGTTTGGCAACCACCACAGACAAATTTAAGGCAGCCCTCGACAAACATATGCACTACCGGTAATCCTCCTCCCCCCCCCCCCCCCATTTTCCCCTGTTTCCTTTTTCTTTTCAGCTACAAGTCTCTGGCTTTGCTTTTTCCCCGGTATTAAACTATCACTTCTTTGAAGGGCCGAACCATTCGTTACTTGGCGGGTTTTTTTTTTCTTACCTGAAGAAAGTGATAGTTTATTTAAAGTGATAGTTTAAATATCACTTATTTTTTGTTAATTGTGTATCAGACTCAACTAAACTAGTCTGCGGATGTGCAATAATTCAGACACATATTTTTTTGTTTTCCTGTATGCAGCGAACAATTTCAACAATCGTAGTCTCCGCCCTTAATCTACCAAACGTTCAGCTTTATTCTTCCTTCTTAGCAGTCCTCACGTAGCCACCAAGCCAGCCAAGGCAACCCACGCACCAACCAACCCTGCAGACAACGTGTTTGCTGCAACCCGATCGTGGATGTTCGACAAACACACCGCAACCCTCGGGTCAACACAAATCCAACTCTTGCGCCCCTCCCCCTCCCCCAGCAACATCCACAAATAACTCTCTAATTGAATGCGTCGTGGTTAAATATAGACGGGATTAAAAGGAAGAAACCGGAGCACAAATTTCGAACCCAAACGAACAGACAAACACACAACTGTCCGTCAAACGATCGACCGACCAGAAAGCGTGGAGGGTGACACCATAAAACAAAAACACGGTATATGGCAGCAAACATTTTACGGTGAATGGTGGGGAAGCCGTGGATTGCTCGGACTTCAAGCAAGATGATACGGAGATGAAGGTAAATTTATAGGGATGAGACAGGCATCTCTCCAATCAGAGGTGTGTGCATGGGGGATCACAAGGGGCATGTGCCCCCCCCCCCCTCCCCCAAGGGAAGTCTGGCGAAACATGTCATATAGGCCAAACTTGTTTGTAGTGGGTTTTTTTTTTTGTGCGATAAAATATGTCATTAAGTATTTTAAATTGTCATGTGAGCCCAAAATTTACAATCTCAGAATTCGGGGGGAAAAAATACTGCCGAAAATATTGAAAAGTTGCCGAAAATGTTGAAAATTGAAAAATGTTGCTCCATGGGCCCCAAAAATGCTGTAAAAAATATGTTAAAGATCATAAGAAACAAAACGTCTGGACTAGGGGATGCCCTCCAAATATGCGACTTTAATCAATATAATCTTCAGAACACAAATCGTTAAAGGTGCCACTTGGACCCAAGGGTAGACTTGGGTCCTCGACATGGCACCTTTCACGATTTGTTGTTTTTGTGTATGTTCTTATTACTGATGACGGTTCTGGTAAAGAACTGAACATTTTATTGATTAAAATTGCGAGTGGGGGGGGGGGGTGCCGTGGTCCAGGGGTTTTGTTTCTTATCACCAACCCTCGTCCGAAGTTCTTTTACATATCAATTTCATAGCTCTCCCGGAGCCCACTGGAGGAGGGGGGGGGGGGCTTACAGCACTCTCCCAGACCCCCTAGCTGGTTATTCAAAGTTTTTTTCAGAGCGCTCGTACACCCTCACACACACACGCAAAAGATTCATGAGTACCCACTGCCCCACAAAATGTTTAAACAATCGGCGAATTAAGCAGAAAGAAAGCCGCCGACTGGCCATAAACCCACAAGTACTTTTAATTTTCGGCAAAATTTCGGGACTTGGTCACCTCAGACAAAAACGTATACTAATGAGCATAAAACGTTAACAAACGTTGCTCGACTAGGCAACGGAAATAGGTTTGCATCTGCATTGATTTATCATAAAATGTTAAAACACAGGGCACCACGTAATCAGTTAATACACTGGTCCGCCATATTGGAAATAACGTCATGTTACATTAAATTTGGTTAACCGGTGAGGATCGATGTAGTTCTGAGAATTTGTCATTAGCTGGGAAGGTCCACCCCCCCCCTCACAAAAAAAATATTTATTTACGCCACTGAGTTCCGGCAGTCCCAAAACCTATCTCACTCTTGATAAATTGGGTATTAGAAACGTATGACTGAAGCGAAATGGGTTTTCTAACAAACGCGTCAACCTAAACGCCATTTTAATACTTTTCTTTTTCTTTTTCATTATTGCGGAGAGTTCGGCACACCATAATGTCATCCCTGCTGAACGGATAACGACTACTGCAAACTGTTTTTCATTACTACCATAACAGAAATATAAGCTGTATACGGTACTTACACAAAGCGTATTGGAAGTCTGTAAATTTCCCGAGCCTCCCTCTAAAGTAGGGTTTTGGCAGTTATGGAGTTGGATTTTTTTTTTATTTTTTATTTTTTTTATTTTTTATATTCTCCTTTTGTTCCTTTCATCCTTTCCTTTCATTTTTTTTTTTTTTACCCTTCCTCCCTTTTTCCCCGATCCCCCTCTCTTCTTTTCTTCCTCTACTAAAAGTGGATTCCAACGCTTAATAAGACCTCGTAAAATCCAGCTTGGCTCTTTTACGATCTTTCTCAGTCGGCTGCTCCTGAAAGACAAACATCACCAACTTTATTTATCTTTTGTTCCCTCCCCTACTTTCCCTTCCCTTTCCCCCCTCCTCCTCCAGTTTTGCTTCCTCCGAGGCAAATCAAGAATCACCAGTTTGGTTTTTTTTCCCCCTGCAGATTCGCATTTATCTCGTTATCTTGCATTTCGGCTAATGCGTACAGTTTTTTTCCCGTTGAAAACGATGCGAGTTCTTATGCTACGATTGAATCGTGTCATCACGGACGTGCACAGGCCCCTGAGAGGGCAGGGGCAAATTTTTTTTCTGGAGACCTTGTTTTTTTTTAACGTCTTGTTCCCCCTCCCCCCGCCTTTCGTGGGACTTAACCATTTCTGTCCCTCTTTGCATCACTTTCTTATCCGTTATCGTCCTTTTTTGCGTTTTTAGGCTCTTTTTTCCACCACCGCTTCACCAAAAAGGGCACTTTTTCATAAAAAAGGAGGCACTTTGCCATGAGGGCAGGTGCTTGAGCCCCCGCCTCCCCTGTGTGCACGTCCCTGCGTGTCATCATCGATAAGCCCTTCTCGGTGACTCGTAAGGTGACCCTGACAAACTACCTGGCAACAGTGTTTGCGAGGTCAGCGGCTACCAGTCTCCTTCAGCGGCTATGGAATTTGTTCTGGGTTATTCTCGGATTCTGCGATGATTGAAGGCTTCACTGGAATCGGGGGTCTGGGTTTCCCCTTGCTAGACTTTTCATTTATTTTAAAAGTCTAGTACAGGGAATTTTTTACTTGGAGCACCCGTCTTCACGATCGGAGCACCAGTCAACGTCTTGGAACAGTGAAGCATCAACCACGTTGTGACACATTCCATTCCCTAGAGCAAAAACTCGTTTTTCGTCTAAAATACCGAAAATCAAGAACGGCCCCAATGGTGTATTTACTTGCCGCTAGTCTTTCCCTTGCTAAAAATCCGTTTTAAAATGTGGCGTCTAGGAGATTTTTTGTTGAATATTGGGGAACTTCATTTACGTTCTTCCTGAACGTATATGATCCTTTGAGCACCTACAATGACCTTGAAGTTTTATCTGTGTGGGCGCAGTACTAATTTTAATCGTTTGCTAGTAATTACTGTGAGATCAAAAATCTAAAACACTAATGCAGTAAAAATTAAAATTAATTATTCCAATAGATCACCGAAGCAAAATTATACGACACTAGTCTAGAAAATTATAAATTGTGATTTTAAAATACAATAATCATTCAGGTTTTTGACGACACAATTACTGCGTTCACCCTTGTTTGTCTATTAGGCGCAATGCCAACTGAGACAGTAGCTGCATTCTTCGCTGCGAGGAACGAAGCTACTGTCTCAGTTGACCTTGGTGTGGTAAATGCGCGGATGGGATCGTCGTGTGGCTGTTATAAAACAGGCTGTAAGTTAAAGCAACATCTGGCCTGCCCTATAAGTCCAAAGGTTTATTCAATTTGAAATACCGCATCCCCATGTTTTCTGCCTTATGGTCACAGAATCATGCCTTTTTTTACTAATTGGAGCACCACTTCGTATAATCCTTAAAAAAAGCCCTGGTCTAGTATATCGAAATAGCTAAGTGGCAGAGATGTTAAGACTGAGCTAGGCAATTTTAGGCTGTTTTAGGTTTGGGATGAACAAACTTTAAGTTTAGAAGAAGTCAGGCTTAAGGTAGGGTTAGAAGTGCCAGGCGTACTGGCAGCTTAAAGTGGCACTATCACAGATTGAACGTCTGCTGAATCTACAGAATCTGCAACATCTAGCACTGTCTAGTGCTGACGTACCTCAAGCGAAGGAATGCACAACACCATTTCATTTAACGAAACAACAGGCCACGAGCCTCCTTAATTACTGAGTAAAAATGTGGTACGTCATCGAGCACCTGGGAGCGAGCTGTAAAAGTTAATGATATCACTGCTGCTAGATGGCGTCATGGTATTTTCGTTGGCTATTCAATCGGTGATAGTGCCACTTTAACCTACAGAGTGACAATCTAACGTGACGTACCTAACGGGGAGATGCCCGGTGGCTAACTGAGGCAAGCTTGCTTGCACATTTTATTTTATAGAAAAAAGTTGCCCTTGACAACCATGAAATAAAAGGAATTCTTGGAAATGGAAACTTCTAGAAGCCGGAAATAGAAAGAAGATAATTTATTAGCAGACGCGAAGGAGGTAGTCATGATGATAACAAGATAGTGGCATTGAAGTAAGGACATCAGCCCCAGCAAACATTGGCACCATACAAGATTCGCAACAAGCTAAAATGTTCAAAATTGAGCGTGTTCATCGATACCAGTAGTTGGCTTATGACATTTAGGTGCCAAATAATTATTTCCTCTTTAAAAAAAAAAAAAATATATATATATATATACCGGGAAAGAAAGCACTCGATCGTACCAGGAACATAACCCGAGTAAAACATAGTTGACGACTCGCCAACACCAAATTCCAGAAACAAAATCAGAAATGAATAGCATTTCGCATTCTAGCATTTTCTTATGTAGAAACCGTCGAACTTGCCTTCTCCTTCTTTAAAAAAAAAGCGCAAACGCCCAGCCTATCATCAAGACGTCCATCTGTAGCGCCGCCCCAATCCGCCCACGCACTCATTTCAGTCACCCGCTAGCGGGGGTGATGAGAGAAAAAGATGTGCGCGAGGAGGAATTGAGAGAACCTACTTTGCACGCGAATGGGGCCGAGGAGCAAGAAGCCAAGATTCGAGCAGAGACGCAGTCTTAACCACCCCCAGCAGCGAAGAGCGGTCACTGACACCATGCAATGCAAAATTTAAGCCTAAACCACAGCAATCGTCGTATCTTGCGAGAATTCCCGATGTGGCCTACCCAACCAACATATTTATTCAGCTAAGGGACTCAGTATAGGGATTGTGCGAATGGAAATTCTAGGATGCCAATAGGAACTGATCCTGCGGTATAGGAGGGGGGGGATTAGAAATCGTTGAACAAAGTATAGTCGGGTTCGGGATTCGTTGTGATTTGCTAATTTGTAAACTCGAGCTTTCCACAAAATATGTCGCCATTCTCCCGTTCTCATGATCTCAGAAGCAACACGGTGGTGTAGGAACCCAATTGCAGCAACTTGATGGGTCCATTGGATTCACTTTGAAACTGTAAATTCATTTTTACAGAAAATAATTTGCCGGAGATGCTACGCAAATTCAAGACAAACTTTTTGAACTTGTAAATTCAAGAAGACAGCCTTAGAGTTCACCTTAACTCTTAACACTCACATTCGTGCCGAGCGCCGTGTGCAGTCTACCGCATTCGCAAATAACCCTGGTCCCTGGTAGATCGATTTCTGCGAATGGATTACTGCCGGGAGTAAGAAGCTGGCTCTTCGCATCGTGTTTTGTATAGAGCAACCCTTCGAGATCAAAGGAGATAACAGATTAGGTTTGGTACATCGACTCAATCCACATTTTATAGAGTCAAATTTTGGTATCTGATAAAAGTGCAAGAATTCTTCAAATGTTCCTCAATGTTCCCTCATATTATCCTCAACTAGCAGCAACAAACATATGGTTGAAAGAATTTAAAGAATATAATTATTTGTTTAAAGAAGCTGTCAGAACATACAAGATTAAAACAAACTGAACTTGTAACACGTCGTGGCTTTACATTAACCTTATGTGGCTTATCATTCCAGTAGGCTACTCACCCACCATCACACTGCGAAACGTCCTACAACCTGACAAGCCAGTAATCCAGTGAAACTCACTGTCGGAAGCTTAAAGGATGAACTCGAAACTGAACTAATTATTGTTGTAATTCATTAACCACTTGTGGCAATTTTGCTGATCCAACAACAATAGTAGACATGTAGCTGTGGACATTTACAAATCTTTGTAAAGCTTGAAAGACGGCCAAGTTAACCCAAACTACTGGAACTTTCATTATTACATTATGGCAAACATCATTACGGAGGAACATTTATTTGTATACATAACACGAATGTGCACACAATCCAAGGTTGTTGTAAAACTATGTACCTTTCTTCCAACCATATCACGTTCTGGATGAAAGTTAGCAATCACGTATCTATAGTGTCCGCGGCCTATCTTGACTTCACCGCAGGACGAACACCGATAATAGATTGTACGTTTTTCGTACCAGAGTGCCTTGTTGATATCCAAGATGGTTACAAAAACAATGGCGGCCGTCAATTAAAGCTGCACCCTCCAGGAAGACGTAGCCGCTCATAAAATACTTGTCGGACCCAAGATACGCCGCGCGCACAATACATTGGTTAAAAACCTGGAATGCATGAACTGAATGATTACGCGACGGTTTTAATTTTGAAAGAAAAGGTGCTCTTCAGTTTTTCGAAAACGGGCTGAAGAGTTCTTCTTCCTAATAACATTGATTACCTATTGATTCCATTCTATCAAAAAATTAATTATCCTCAGTCAGCCCACAAGAACCGCAAACATAAGCTGTTTATGACTGTTTCGTAAAGATAATTGCGATTGTATCTAAGGCAGCTATAGCGTCTTAATTCAGGCTAAGATTATGAATAACTACTCTGCTAAGCAGAAAATTATTCTCCACCAGCAGCACGCAAGACAAACAGAAGGTTGTTTTGCTAAGAAGCTGTCGTCAACATCCTTTCAATCCCTTGTTGCTATTCAGAAGCCAGTTGAAAGTCGATACGGGAAAAAAAATTGAGCAGTTAGTCGCGATGTGACCGAAGCGACGACAGTAGCAACATCAACAAGCGCGTGAATAAGACTCAAGATAACAGACTTGCGCTCCGAAAAGGAAGATTAAGTGAAGGGAAGACAAGAAAAGAATGATTGTTGCCAGCGGACGGTTTTCACGTAAATGTCACACGTTTTTTTTTTCATTCCACTTCTACCCCCCTCCCCTCAACTCCCTTTCTTTATGCGTGTTTTGAAAAGAAGAAAACTGCTTCGCTTGGCTTGACTTCTTCACAAATACTGAGCATGTTGGAAAACTGCAAGTGTAGTATACTGTACTAGCAATACTCTGTGTTTGTGATCTTCAGTAAAATGTGTGGGCAATGTTTTACATTCAAATTAGTTTCACATTTAAAATCGCAAGAATCAATAACTGATCTCCATATTTTCCCGTGAACCTATTCTTCCAAAATGGCAGTCTTCCCCTTCACCGTGACCCTGGATGGCATGCACATTCCGTTCTGCAGAACTACAAATTAATTTTAGAAGGTTTTTAAGTTCCACCACCATAAGCATTTTTCAGTAACGAACTCTCGTCGGGAGCTTATTCCTCACAATTAGCATTTTTGCTGGTAACGGGGGGGGGGGGCTCTTTTTAACGTAAATTAAACTAAACAAAAAATCTTCCACAAATGTAAGCCTAATTAAAGTAAAGAAAAATGGGGCTCCATCCAGTAGAGTGATAACAGAGAACATGAGGAGAAAAATATTTCAGATATTAATTATAATATCCCCCTACCCCCTTGATAGAATAAATAAAGACAAAAAATATAAGCACTCATTAAGGAAAAAAGGTGATTTGGGTACAACCCGATTTACGAATGCTGCAATTTGCCAAAACGACTATTTGCTTCTGTTAACGTCAAAAATAAGATCTTCAACACTTCCACTTGCTTTTCTCAAAATTGCCACAACTCTTATTAATAATGTCTTTTTCGCTCTTGATGACTCGATAATTTCATTCACTCTTACGATGCTCCACGACCGACCCTTATGCATAGTTACAATCATACCATTCTTTATGATCAATTCATTCCTTTTTTATGAGATTGATGTCTTGCAGTGTCTTTGCCTTCCCACTAAATACAAATTCTAGATCGGCAGATAGAACTTATCCTTCGTTACTTAAAAATTGCACAACTTTTCTGTCCAAATTTTCTACTGTTGATTTTTTATTTTGCTTTCTTCAGCTAGCTTCTCGTCAGTGAGAAAGGAATAGAACAGAATAGTGGTGGTGGCACCGAGCCAAAGATGTACGAGTAAATCCACTACACCAAAGAGGGCCTTCTTCTAACATGGCAGACTACAATTCTGTCCCCCAATTACCTGTATTTTCCGTACACAGAAAAACTGTTGGAAATTTCCTCAGTAATGTCTGCATTAAAATGGTATTTCCAGAGAACTTTTTTTTTTGTATTTAACTGAAAAGCTTGCATTGCAAAATTCCACAGCAAGGCATTTACTCTAAAGGCATTTACAAATCACGAATCGTGCGGCCATTACGTCAAGTTGACTGTATGACAAATGACTAAGACTTGCTGAGAAAAATAATATGATGTTAATGAGAAAGTGCTGTCAGAAAATGGGAAAGACTGAATTTGAATGTAAGCTTCCACTAACACTTTCCGTGCAGGTATGGCTGAGCAGTAGAGATTCAGCCTTTGATTTCATGGGGTCGTGGGTTCAATTGCCTGCACAGGCTGTCCGTAATTTCAGTTAAGAAGGCAACATATGTGATTTAAGTTGTTTACGTTTTCCTAAGGAATTGTTCATCACATTCTTAAATGAATAATGCCCCCGTTCCTTTGGGTCTAAAGGCCTCTCCAGACAGAAGAAAATTTCGTGCGAAGCTATGCGTAACTACGTGCCTGCAAGGTCAATATTGCAGTAATCGTGTTGTTGGTGTTGCCTTAAGTACGAATATTGAAGTCTTTTTTTTACACCATACTGCGTCGGCGTGCAGCCGCGAGCAGCCAGTCTGGTTAGGGCTTTAGTTGTTCTTTTATCAGGACTTTAATCCAACTTTAAAAGACGAGGCTTTACCAACCATCACACTACAGTCTGTTTTGAATATTTTTTGGGGGATATTCGAAAGGAACTTGAGAAGTATCCAACTGATACACAAAGATAGGGATGAAAATGAACGGACGTTCAAATAAATGTAAACACATGTAATGTCATTTCATGCGAAGCCGCTATAATGGTTTACACAAATGGAGAGCAAAAACTAAAAGAGGGTTCCGCCATAAGGGACGGGTCATTATTTATCGCCATGGGGCACGGAGGAAAGTGGGGGGGGGGTCATGATTTTTTGGACCCTCTCAACAAAGGGGGGGGGTCATACATTTTTGAGATTCCTTTCACGAGGGGGGAATCACAAAAAACACTGACCAAACTGCAAGAAAAAGTCATTTTGGACGTAAAAATGGCACTTTCAGTTGTTGAAATTTCTTAAAACGTCTCAGCTTTCCCAGAACCCACATGATGTGAGTATTTACAAGGTTTTAGCTATTAGTTACAATAATACGAGTATAGTTTTTTTTTTTCAATAAACTTTGTAGAACAGCCTTGTCCCCTGGTTTCTTGGCTTCTTCTATCTTTCACGTGCTGCATATGTTACGGATGTTGGCATACATGCAAACTGCGTGTTCATCATACTACTTATTGTATGAAACTCGACACAAGGTGGGTGTAAGGAACATCGGTGTTTTATAGAATATTTTTCAACCCAACGTGTCTTTTCGTTAAAAACGAGGCACGTTTTCCTTCCAACTTGTCGGTGCGGAGTGCTACTTACTTAATTAGGCTACAGCACTAATCTAGTAAGCAGTAAATTATCTACAGACAGTCTCAATAGGCATACGAAAAACGCAATATTTTTGGAGGGTAACATTGCTTTTGGGCCTTGGGCGGGCGGGCCAGGATTTTGTTCAAGGTCTAGAAGGGGGGGGGGGGGGGCACATTTTTGTGACCAAAATGTGGTGGTCACATTTTCATTTCCTCCGCCCCCTCCCCCCGGCCATAAATAATAACCAGTCCCTAAAGCAATAAAGATTTTTTCTGTCCAAAAAGATTTTGCGACAACCGTTTTAAACTACTAACACAAACACGTGGTGGGGGTTTAATAATAGATTTTTGTACTTTGCTGTGCTCACCGCAAACTCTCTCAGACAAAATGTATCAGCAGTTGTGGTCCAAACGCCAATTCCGGAAGATCTTCTGTTGCTCAAATAAAATGTAGAGATCAGTGGGAATCAACAAAACATTCCGCTGATTGGGCGCGTGCCCTTCTCCACTGTTTACCCAAGAATCCGATTCCATTACCTGTTACAGTTGAAAATTGGGAGCGAGAGGAGCAACCGAAGAATGGCGGTAGTAGCGGTGATGGAGTTACCAACGCCCACTGCCCGCGGCCAATGA